>CABFOV010002494.1:37498-64592 GCA_902141375.1 Timema poppense
TTGGGGGGGGGGGGATAGTGAAAAACCAGTTTAAAAACCTCTCAGTACACCCGACTGGGATACGAACCCTAATCTCACAGTCATCGGTAGTCTAGTCTAAAATGAGATAGATGCCTTAAACCATTTAAAAAGCAAGACAAATGTTCATATTGTTGCAGTGACTTGTCAAGTTTGAAGAATATTCCCAATTTGAATATAAGCTATTTTAAGCAACAAACTCAGTAGTTTAAATTATATTTATCTTGTTAGTAAGTTGTTTCAGTTAAAATTATAAATACTTAGGTTAAATAATGTAACACTTAGTATCAGAAGAAAATTTTTATTTGGTCCTATAATCATTTTTACTACCACTATTCACCTATTTCTCAAAACGTTATAGAACAGTCTAAATATTGTTTGAAAGTTGAACTGCATTTTATCATATAGGAATTGGTAATTGTAGGCTGAACAGTTTTAATATATTTTGAGGTTCTTATAAAATTTTATCTTTAAATTTTACCTTTTATTTGCACACTAGCATGATATTTTTGTATTATTACCAGCTTTAAAATAGTTCAATGTTTTTTGGTCACTTTTCGAAAGTCATTATTATTATTATTATTATTATTATTATTATTATTATTAGCACCGCGTCTTACTACCCGTTCGGGTTGTACGCACTTACGCTAATGTGTAGTGGTAGGGTGATTGTGAGATGAAATGGAGGACCTACAGTTTAACGTGGAATCCGAACCACGGTGGAGGCCTGGCATTCCCCACATTCACAAGATGTCTTGTCAGAGGTGAAGGAAGGGTTTGGTAATCAGATAAATCTATGCCGGGACCGGGGATTGAACCCCGGCCGCCAGCATAGAAGTCTGACACCTTACCCCTAGACCGCCAGGTCACCGAAAGTCATTATTAATATCCGAACATATTCACACCTGTACACAGCATTTTCTACTACAGGTCAAAGGAATGTGCATTTATTATATTTACAGACAGTACTATATTAAGTAGGCCTACGTAATGTTATGCTTTTTTATTAGATTAAGTTGTTTTATAAGCTATATATGGCACCATACAAACTGCTAGACAACAAACTACTTGACAAGCTATAAAAAATATTTGGAAGGCTGAGTGGGCCAAGTGGCCGACATGACTTGGACCAACTGTTTGACAATCTCAAGTATAGGAGTACAAAGTGATAGACAACCAAGCGATCGACAGGAGAGAAAAAAATCTGTAAAAAGACCAAGTGCTAGACACCCAGAAACGACATGGACCAAGTGATCGACACAAGCTGGAACATGGGATAGACAAGCTCCCATATAAGAGGACAAAGTGATAGAAAGCCAAGCGACCGACACGAGAACCAATTGCTCGACAAACATCGAGATGAATCCACTTAAGAGTGGCTCAAGTGACAGACAAGTTATTTAAAAACTAACAAAGTTATAACATGGTAGTAATGGTTGGACCACTTTCTCCCATATGGTTAACATTTATCCAAGTAACCTGGTGGTCTAGGGGTAAGGTGTCAGACTTCTGTGCTGGAGTCCGGGGTTCAATCATCGGTCCCGGCACAGATTTATCTGATTGCCAAACCCTTCCTTCACCTCTGACAAGATGTGTATTAATCACAACTTGTGAATGATGTGGAGTGCTAGGTCTCCACCGTCGTTCGGATCTAACGTTAAACTGTAGGTCCCCCATTTCATATCACAATCACCCTACCATTTCACATTAGCGTAAGTGCGTATAAGCCGAACGGATAGTAAGACGCGGCGCTAATAATAATAATATTGATCCACCACATTGAATGGGGTGGATCACTTTCTCCTCTAATCTAACCTAACCTAACCTAACATCAACAGGCTCTTAATTACACAAGAGTACCTTATGCCCCTGTATTTGTCGTTCTGCCCCTTGCAGCCCCCCTCCTTGCAGCCCCCTCTTCACTTGAGTATAGATTCAAGCCTCCCTCACGTACTCTCCTTGTAGTCTCTCCCCTCCTCACAGTCTCCTACTCCCCAGCCTTGATCTGCACAACTTCCATTCCCCATCCTGTGCGCTTACCACCTTTAAGCCATACGACTTCCTGTATCCATCCTGAGAAAGAGGTATTCTGGCTCGATCATGACCGTGTTGATCCCATCAGCTCCAATTCATCCTCTTACCACCCACCCCACTTACTAGTCAGTCCTTAAAACTTGACAGCGCGGATAAAGTGCCTTAAACGATGTATTCATCATCTTACCACCCACTCCGTCATACCTGACGGCTTGGATATTGAATCTTAAATGATGTATCCATCATCTTACCACCCGCTTCTTGATACCTGACGGCTTAGATCTTGTACCTTAAACGATATGTCCTTCTTGCTTACCACCCATTCCTCAAAATATTCTGAAACGGTTTGAAACGGTATTAAATAATTATGCATCATTCTCCACCTGGTACCTTAAACTTCGAGAACATTCATGGGGTTCGATCCCAGTCAGTTGACTGAAGGGGGATTTTCATAAATAGTTTTCCACTCTCACTCCACAAAATATTTGGTGCAGTTCCTCTAAATTCCACCTTATTCATCCCTAAACACATTAGAGTAGTTAGTATATAGGCGTATAATACAAACGAGTAGTAACTCTTTAGTAGGTATAACGCGGTGCTAAGAATTAAAAATATGTAGCACTAAATATTTAGGCTAGATTTAAAATTATCTCTTTAAAAAACAATAAAAATCCTTTTTACTGTCGCTTATTGCCGGTTACTAATTTTACATACTATTTTAAAACTGTTGTCAAATTTCAAGTTTTAATAAAGGTCACTAAAAAAATTTTACTCAATGATTTTCAACTCTTTCTTCATGTAAAAGTGGATACATTTTCTCTAAATTATACCCTCCTCACCTCTAATATATTAATATAAAAAATATGATAGTTCATACGTGTGGACCAGTGCTCACTTTTCTTTAATGTTGCAGCCAGTGTTGCAAAATTAATTGCGACTGTTCAATTCGTGATATTCTTTTATAAGGTCATCATTAGTTCGAGTTATTCTCACCTACATTTTTACTTTAGCAAACCCTGCAAAAATATGACAAGAATTGTGAGGTTAAGGTGAGGCAGAAGGGAGCCTGAATAGTTTTACAGTTTTTATAGCATTATTTTATTTTGACCAAAATAAATAAAATATTTCTCCAGTAGCAACGTTAAGTTTAATTTTCTGCACATGCTAATATCAACAGATCTTGAATATCTGTCAAGGGTGTCCTGTAATTTTGTCAAAACTTGTTATTATTTAAAAAGTTTTGACAAAATTCCAGGACACCCTTGACAGATATTCAAGATCTGTTGATATAAGCATGTGCAGAAAACTAAAACTCTATATTGCTAGTGGAGAAATATTTGATTTATCTTGGCCAAAAAATTGATATTCTATAAAAACTGTAAAAATACTAGCGCTCTCTTCTGCTGTACCTTAAGCTGACGGGTTGGAGGGAAAAAATTATTGGAGTGTATACAAGGACAATCGTGTATTGAATTAACTGTTCTGTCCCTTAGCACACTCTTAGCTGGATGATATCAAAGTTTGTCGAGCAGTTGGTCCTCTCGTGTCGACCGCTTGGTTGTCTATCACTTTGTACTCCTATACTTAGAGCTTGTCTATCACATGGTCCAGATCGTGTCGATCACTTAGCCCACGTCGTTTCTTCGTGTCTAGCAGTTTGCTGTCTACCCCTTTGTCCTCTCGTGTCAATCGCATTGTTATCTATCACTTTGCCTGCCCCCGCTATATATAATTTTAGAAAACAAAGTCTATATTTCACAAAGGTTCTGATAAAAATTTTGTTACCAGGATTTTGATACTAATTCAATTAGTTAATTTATTTTGATATTTTGTTCTGGGAAATTGGTTAATGATAATCTGGTTTTAACGTTTTTTATAGTAAGATTAAAAAATATTAATTTGAGACAAGAGAGTCCCATATAGCTATTAATTTAATTAAAATAGATTTGTTTGTTTTTAAAAGCATGTGGGTGTTTGATGTTTTTGAGTGGTTTTGGGAGGTGGTTGTACTTTTGGTAGCTATGAAATGAGAGCGTGTTTTTTTTCCGTACTCTGTCCTAATTGAATGTAGGTATAACTCACCAGAATAATAGGTACCTATCTCGTCTACAATCATTTATAGCCCTACTGGTGGGCACGTAAACTAAATACCAAGCTCATTTATCTAGTTTACCAGTAAAGGGGAGTCCGGGGTTCAAATCCCGGCCAGTTGTAATCGGAAGATCTTACCTAAATGTTTTCTTACCATTCCTGCATGAAAAAGGGGGCTCATTTCACCTAAATGGTCATGCGATCAGTAAAATATTGGATTTACAGTAATGAGGTCAAGTTTCAAATCTTGTCTGAGATGTAGTTTTCCACGTGTGATCTATCACTGTGGTTTACCATGGCCTTGTCACGCAAATTTAGGTACATTTCGTCTAATATACCCCTTATAATAAGTCAGGACCCGTGATATATATCACTAGATGGTAAGGGCCAGGTATTTTTTAAAGGGAACTAAACTATGCTACTGATTTATTTCTAGGTGGTCATGGAACAGTTGGTGTCCTCCCAGGTCTAGCTACTAGATTCAGTTCTGACGACGGTGGCAGCCCTCCTCCCAATGGCAATTCCTTCGGAGTATTTACGTCCTCCTCTAGTGGCTCCTCTGACGTCAACGGCAAGAAAACCAGCTACAAGACAGCCACGTCTGCTATTAACGACAATGGCAAGATTACTGTCTATAACGCGTATGATCCAAACCATATTTAAAGGCAACTTTTTACTTCACATATTAAGAAAAAGTAATTTAATTATATATATCATAGCAATCAAAGTTCTGGAACCAATATTTAATTTGTTAATTTATCTTAATATTTTTTATTCCAAACTTATTTTATTTTAATTTAATATTCTTTCATCAATAACGTAACCACTTTTAAATACGTTCAATGCCCTCTATAATAATGTTATCATCTTAGTGGCGTAAAATGTAACAAAAAATATCTTTAATATTTTCTTAACTACTGTTTGCTTGAATAACATGTTTTGGGTTGAATTTCTTATTATTATTTTTTTCGTTTAGTGCTTCATAGCTTACTCAACATAACCTACATACTAGCTATTTAAGTACAAAAGATGAGAAGTAGTAATTTCAAGTAGATACTTCATCATCCACCCGGGTAAAGATAATAAAATACTAAGGGGGTCGTGGGTTACACACTTTCTACACCAGTCCTAGATTAAAAGTCTGGTTTCCCGATTCAAAGTCAAGTCCTCTAGCAGTGAGCTATCTGGCTGTTGTCTTCATATTCTATTCCTCACGCTACAACTATAATGTTATGCTAGTTTATAATAATATTAATATTAAGCATTGTGTCACTTTATTTGGTATTATTTTATTAACTGTCGATTGGTTTTACTGTATCACAATAAAAAAGGTATCAATGTTAATTATTTCTTAAATCAAGTCAGTAAATAATATATACAACAACGTTCCTTTTAAATGTAAATTTTTGTGTAGTTTATAAGATTCGATTACAATAAGATTTCAAGTTTCAATAATTATATTGACTCAGTTATTTTTTATATTAAATCAATGTATATCAAATTTTTGTCAGTGCTCTACAAGGCTGTATCCAGCCACTAATTAGGGGGGGTGTTGGTGGACACATTCCCCAACTGCTGGAGGCTATGACAAATTCTATACTAAATACCTCTAGAAGCTCTTTGAAGTGCTTTTTATGGTAACAGAGCCACCTCATTTGTACTTGTGCCTTAATTTTGATATTGTTTGAACCATAAATAAGGCCATATATATTTTGTTAATAAATTCTTTGGCGAGGGGGGTTTAAACCTCAAAACCACCCCCGACTACGGCCTTGGTGCTCTAGTTTTTACAAAGTGTTTTAATATTTGAAATTAGTAAAACAATAAAATATTGTTATTTTGGTTTGTATCTATTCTTTTTAAAGTAAAAAATGATGTAAGTATGAACTAGAAAGGTTTAGATGGGTAAAAATCAAAGCAAAAGTATAATTGTTTTAATTTACTGTGAGGGTTCTGGCTACGAGACTACTGAATTTGACTTGAGTCTGTTATGTTCTGGTTTTACGGGCTCCACTGTTGGACGCCAATTGAAGAGATTACCGTTTAATTAGCTGATAATTGCCCCGTGGTCGAGACACTAATTAAAGCGGTATGGTATTTTGACGATATGATTGGTATTTATAGCCCCGTGATCGAGCGCCAATTGAAGAGTTTACTGAATAATTACACAATTGTATCAATTGATCCTATTTATTTATTCAATTATCACTATTTGTAATGGTCGGAAAACTGATCATGTCGTTTAGCGTAACAATTTAGAGAGGCGGCTGATAACACGATCGTAGGAATCGCGGACAGGAGTTACAGTCCGAGTACATCAAGGACTGGGCTCCTAGTGAGGTTCAATTGCATCATCTTTCGTATATATCTAATGCTCATGGAAGCTTCGAGAAGCTTCTTTATAGAAAAATAAAATATAAAAAAACATCCGGATGAAGGTAGAATGTCCGAGAACAGGAAACTGACTCAAATTACCGTTTAGAAATGCATAGCAATCTTTCTAGAAGATGAAGTTATTATTTTAAAGACTTTTAAATTGTCATACTGACTCTACTGGCGCACTCTGGCGTCATTTACAGTGGCTTTTGTGCCTTCTTGGAAGAATAAGTGTTTTAAGCGCCACGTAATAGATTGTATTATTTAAATAAAATAAAATACGTTTATAAAATTATGACTAGTTTATTGTCAATGCTCTCACATATTCTTTAGGGTCAAATCAGGTACATTACAAGTCTCTCAATAAACTCTATCTTATCTGCATGTCTTTGTGAGGAGAACACGGAATATGTAGGATACTCTAAATACTTATTTAATTGAAGGGGTTGGTCTGAAGTAAGTGTCTACGTCTTCAAAATATTCTGAATCGCTCTCTCCTGTAAGTAATTGTTTAAGTGTGGAGGCCAAACCCTTCTATCCTATGCTTTTATCTCAGTTATTGCAAACCTTAATTTCCTGGCGATGTAGCCTTTGGTGTAACATTTTCCCATGTTTCTCCACCTCTAGATTAGCAGCCCCTTACTTCAACTCATAAATCCTCCCAACAATGTGAAGCACAGTTTTCGCTCTGTGAACCTAATACTTAATTTAAAAGTACACCTCCACTTGTACCTGTTTTGAGCCAAGCACTTCTATGAGCGATTATTTGATAGAACCTCTTCCTTCAGGTAAGAGTTTGTGTAACCTCTCATAAACCCCCAAAAATTAGAAAATCCCTTTTGTCTTAAATTAATTCAGCTTTGTATAAAATGTGTAACTTTTAGTAGAAAATACGTATAACCCTAACGGGTAGTGAAACGTGGTGACAAAAAAAAAGTAAAATAAATTTGGTAAAATTTAGAAGGAAAAATGAGCGAGTGCTAATAAGAATAAATAAAGAACACAAGCACAGTAAGTTGAAGAAGAAAGAAATTGAGAACAACACTCTAGCTAGGTTGCTGGAATCTCTCTCCTCCCACATATTATGTTTTTTGTAACATTTCTGGCATAACAATTACACTGCTTGGATAAGAAAGCGAATTGGTTTAGGTGTCCAATTGAGGACCAATTCATGGATCTTTCCATGTGAAAGCATTCCTCAAAATGTTAAACTCCTCTCTCAAATGAGAGTAAATTGATCCTAACGGAGAGTTATATCAATTTTGGACCTGGGCTAACCCAAAGTATTTCATATTATATTTCACAATCCTGTAATTACCTAAAGAATTGGCTAGGATATGCTATCTGATTTTCAAGTAAATGCCCATCATATTCCATCTCCAACTATTTGACATTAAATCGGACCAATTCCTAGATACGTGTACATGGATCTATGTGCTTACTCTGATCGACTTCTTAAATATGTTCTAGTAAAGGAATCGTGACAGAAATAGAATAAGTCTACTGCAAATAATTTCTTCACACGGAACTGTATACAAGTACTCAGATAATCATATAATCCAAGTTTGTCTGGGCGTGGAGTTACACATTGTTGTATGATATGGGTGCTAATGGTTTATGAGCCCTTTCACTTCTGGGGTAGATTAAGACAAATTCCTATTTAAAGTTGGCGGACCAACTATTGTTATCAATTGGGGCTGGGCCGATCAACCGTTTTGCCGGTCATGCCGATGCCGATTATTTGTTGCCGATTAGGTCGATCAACGATCAACTATTGTGTTAGGGAATAGGAAGGGTGGATTTAGAGGAAGTGCACCCGCATTTGCGTGATGGGAGGGTGAAACAGTTTAGAAATAAACACCCTCAGTGTACCCAACAGGGATCAAGCCCCGATCCGGCAGTTTAGTCTAACACGAGGGTAGCACGTTAGACCATGCGGCCATTGAAGCTGGTGTCAATATGAATTAATAATACTAAAATATCAACTGCTCAAATGAGCTTTTTTTTTTTGTCAGTATGGTAGGTTTACTTATACAAGTTTAAATGAAAAGAGTTAAGCTAAAAAAAAACCTTACTTTATCATTGGTCCCACCACATTTTAAAGATAGCGAGTCTCTTTTAAATCAACTCCCCTGATATCGTACTAACGTTTGTTGTAGTTTTATTTGGGAATTTTCTTTTTTAAATTGGTCCATAGAAAATCATGGCAAATATATTAATTTTAGAATAAAAACAGAAATAATATTTTGTTAATTGAGTTTGTAGGAATTTAAATAAGCATGGATAATTTTAAAATAATTCAAGAAGTATCAACTGATAAATAAATTTAAGTATTGAGATCAGATAAGTTCTAAATCCATGATGTAGTTTTGAAACCTCAAATTCTTTTGTTTTAGCTTCCCTTGAATCTTACCCAGTCTTTGCTTACCTTAAATATTTCTATCTTGATTTAGACGAATGTTTGCTAGTTGATTTTGTGGATGACTTTGCAAAGATAATACCTCCCTACTCACAACTCTGAAACACATCTTCTCTTTTTCCCTCTCTCTCTTTCTCTCTCTCTCTCTCTCTCTCTCTCTCTCACTGGTCTCTTATATTCTCAAAACGAGCGTATTACAGTTGGGCTGCGTATACCTGTAATGACCTGCTTTTAAAAGGGTATAGGTTAATCCCACATTACAGTTGGGACACGAGTTCGCCTGCGACTAAAAGGTTAGCGTTAATCCCACATTACAGTTGGGACAAGAGTTCGCCTGCGTCTAAAAGGTTAGCGTTAATCCCACATTACAGTTGGGACAAGAGTTCGCCTGCGTCTAAAAGGTTAGCTTTAATCCCACGTCACAATTGGGCCACGAGTTCACCTGCGTCTAAAAGGTTAGCTTTAATCCCACGTCACAGTTGGGACACGAGTTCACCTGCGTCTAAAAGGTTAAGCTTTAATCCCACGTCACAGTTGGGACACGAGTTCACCTGCGCCTAAAAGGTTAGCTTTAATCCCACATTACAGTTGGGACACGAGTTACTTCTTGGGAATTGTAAACAAGGCGTATTAATGTACTAACTCAGCCCCGGCTGTCATGGTACTTCATTTAGGATTGTTGTAAATGTTTTATCAAGCTGAGTGAAAAACAGCAAGTGATGGATAGTAAGACACAACAAAATGCTAAGATAATCTAACCTAGGCTAACCTACTCTATTCTAACCTAACCTAAGCAAGCCTCACCTAATGTACGGCAAAACTATTGGTGGGGCTAAATTCATATCCACCCGCAGGTCTATTATATGTTATAGTCCTCCTGGTGAGTGATCGTGTTCCAAATAAGTCATGAACTTGGTGGTGACACGGCTCGTCCCTAATTTAATCCACCTCAAGAAAATCTTTCAGGTACGATGGGGATCATAGCTGATCTCGTCCTCGAGTTTTCAAACCAGGGAAATATCAAGAATACTACTCGTCCACAACCAGGAGGGATCAGGATTTATTTACAAAAATATATAAGAGTAACAGAAAAGTTGTCGATGTCAAAATCCCTTCAATTAATAGGAAAAGTCAAAAGTAAAGCTCACATCTAGATCTCTTTAACATAGTAACCTAACACAATCATAATAAATTGAAGACGGGAACCTTTTTCGTTCTTTTATTATCACAACCGATTTTCAAGAAATGTCATATTTTTATTGCATTTACCGGACTGGTAGGGAGGGCTATGACTTATACTATTGCACTTAATATCCGTGTCAATCTGGAGATGTATTAAGGCTTGGATAAAAATTGCAATTGAAGGGTGAGAAAAATAAAATTATTCGCTTAAGTGTGAGTGGAAATCTTCGCATGCGTTGTTGGTTCTTGTCAGCGTGGCAGAAGACTCAGCCCATACGGTTGGTGGAAAGGAAGCTTCAGGAGAGATTAACGTGTCCGTTAACTAGTCCATGAACTTTGTTAAGGGTACATCAGTCGATGCCACAGATATTAGGTCAAAGATCAAACAGTCTTTTACTTCAGAGGATCTAAGGAAAGTGGACCAGAACACCATTTAACTCACTGGCTAACCTCGTTTGTAGCCTTGTATTATGTGGAAAAGCCTAAAATTTGGACCTTCCTCCACCAAGCTTGGGTCAAGTGAAAACGACACCCTTGAATCCGTTAAAACAAAATGATTCTCATCTCTCATTTGAGCAACTGCGGTGTGAACCTCACCGATGTTAGAGGTTTGGGCATAACCTTCCTTCTCACATCATACAAAACTTTTAAAATTGTTTTTTTACATCATTCGGCTGTAGATACAAGATTGCATCTACATGGTCCAATGATTTTTAGTGGCTGTTTGCTAATGTTTTCTATAGCTTTTCGTATGACAGAAATCGTATAACCCTAACGGGTAGTAAGACATGGTGCTAGATAATAAAAAATATGACATAAACACTTACTTTTGGTCGTTCTAGCATACGCTCGTCATAAGGACCATGCGTGTGGGTGCCATTACTTGCTGCTATGACCATGCCATCAGACTCGCCTTAAATATAACATATGGGAAAATCTTTTTTACACTTATTTGCAATCAATAATCCAAGATAAGGTAGAATAAATCAAGACGAGAACTCACACATTGTGTTTACACTAAATGGAATCCACATGTTCTATTCACTCATCGCCATTCATTTTCACCACTCGCTAAATCACGGTGATTAATAAATTTAAAATTCTTCAGAAGACGAATAACTGTCCCGTGTTGGCTAACTGATTATCAATTCTACTGGAAGGATATTAAAAGACCGGGACGAGCCGTGTTCTCGGTATGTGTCGTGTTGTCTAGTTTTGCTAATCTCCTTATTTGGGACATGCCGTGTAGCCCCAATGAATTTTTGAGGCAAGAGCTCCCATCCCACTGTTATTGATGAAATAAGTAACTGCTTACTTAGTCACCTCCCTACCAGCAAGAGAACTAGGGAGAAGACTACTTGCCAAGAGGTTAATGATGAGTCACCAGTACCTGATATGTACATGCCCGTTATCAAAATATCGGCTTTAATAATAGGTTAGCAAAATGCCGATCATCTTCTTGACGATCTTACCATCATCGTCCAATGATCGGATTCATGCTAAGTTTCAATTATAAAATCTTACTATTTTGAGTAATGTTTCTGTCATGGACGAATTGGAAAATCCGGCTTATTGCATAAGGCGCCATCAATTTACAATGAGCCAGGCTAATTGGAAATAATAGTATATTTGCTTATCAGCCTGATAACTTTTAGGCTTTTTGCAATGGGCCCATACAGTTTTAGGCTATTAGCGAAATGAACCTTTATTTGCTCAATCAGCCTAGTTTATTCCAGCCTTATTGTAATAAGCCCAAGATAGTGAAGGCTTATTAAAATGTCTACAGTAGCGGTTACAAACTGTGGTACGTACAGTTATTGGGAATCCAAACAAAACAAGCAAATTAAAGTCGTAAAAAATTGCCTCATAAAATCTAATAACTATGTTATATATTATGACCCTGTCCAATATAAATGAAAACAGATTCAAACAGTGATTGTAGGGGTGGAAACACTGATTCAATCTCAGACAGACGGTGTAGCCACACAGTCTTGTAATAAACACGCAAACAGTGGTACCTACTTCAAATTACGGAAATTGTTGGAGTGGTATGCTATTCGAACCGTTGGTCTACAAAATATAATATCTTTCTCTTTGAGCATGTTCTTAAATTAACTTACTAAGTACCGTACGATTGCAGGGTTTGATTAAAAATCTCAAGTTCGAGTAATTTATAGGAAAAAAATCAAAAACTTAACAAACTTTTATGAATAAGTTATGGTTATTGAAAAATAATAATAAAGTTACAAATTTAATAGTTACCTTTTATTTACAGAAGATATATACGCGTTTACAAGTGCATTGTGTGCACAGATAGTTTGCCTACTTACAAGCACACTTTTTCTTTTGACGCTTTTTTTTTTTAGACTATACTCTTGCAACTGGTATATCGCTGGCCCTCAAATTTTGATTCCTTAATCACAGCTTCACGAACAGGTATATATTTTTCTGGGATGTCTTCAAGAATTTGTGTGCCAGAATTAGATTTTATGAGGATTTTTTGTTACGACTTTAATTTGTTTGTTTTGTTTGGCTTCTCACGGCATACCATCGGGAATAATTGTACGTCCCACAGTTTGGGAAACGCTGCTGTAGACATTTTAATAAGCCTTCACTATCTTGGGCTTATTGCAATAGTCCTGAAACCAACTATACTGATTAAGCGAACAAAGGTGCATTTTGATAATAGCTTAAGGCTGCACGGGCTCATTGCATTAAGCCTAAAAGTTATCAGGCTGATAAGCAAATATAATATCATTTTTTCAATTTGCCTACGACATTTCTCTCTAAACTAGTTTTCTCCTAATAAATACCCGCCTAGGCACATTGGTAATAAGAGGCCTACCAACCAGCCTTAGGGTCATTAAAGTTATGAAATGGAAATTTGGCCATGAATGTCTTAAAAAAAGCATGAGTTAAGCTTGTTGGTCATGTATATTTGAATGAAATGTGGTTGTACACTAAATTCTAATATTTTTAACGCTTTTCTTTACATACCCATATTTGTAATCCTTTAGTAATATCTGATTATGTAATCAGAGAATTCAGAACTGTTAACGTTTTAACCATCTCACTTTGAAGAGAGGCATAATCTAATTTTTTGTAGTAATTTAGTTGAGTCACGAATAGATTTGTTAAGATAATAAAAATAATTAAAACAGGTTTATTGATTGTAAACAACCTCTATTAAAATAAATTCATTCTAATTAATGAACAAAGTAAATATAAAGCTAAAAGCTCAACAAGTCTTGTTACCACACCCGAAGCACATCATGACCCCAAATAGGGTCGCGATCCCTTGGTTGGAAACTACTTTAGTAGAGTTGGAGGGTGGTAAGGAACTAGTCTTATCAACTATCTTACGACATCTGAGGGGAATTCGTATTTGACTCCTATATAGTGATATTTTGAATATTTTTTCTGTATATAAGGACCATTAAACTATATAAGGACATTTAAAATGAAGAGGAATAGCTTATTTTTGAATTAGGCATGGAATTAAAAATTAAGCATTGTAATATTACCAATAATGTAAAAAGTTTGAATGATTGAGTAAATTCACGCCCTCGTCTCCTCCCCCCTTCCTCTCTCTCTCTCTCTCTCTCACACACACACACACACACACACACACAATGTACCAAGCTAAATTTGATCAAAAAACATATTTAATGCATTTATAGGCAAATCTAAATGCTTTAAAAATTCTGAGCAATAAATTTTTATAGTTGATAGTACGTATTTTAATCTCATATTTTGGTCATCTTAATTATTTTCTCTAATAACCATATTACCTAAAACCATAAAATGAAAATGTAGTAGTTCAAACTTATTGCAATATTTGAACTGCCCGCGTGCTAATATGCGAGGATACTAGCGCTTTTTGGCTTCAATGTCTGATCACTGGAACTAGAACTTTTACATGCTGTGAGTAAGAAGTGTCATAGGGGTGGTCATGACTACTCTCTCAGACCACGGATCACGTAAAATATATACTTCAACAAAAAATTAAGAAATGTCCAAAAGTTTATATTTTTTGTTTTAAATTTGTTATATAGATATATACATTTTCAGAATTGCCATTTTTACTTAAAAGTAATATTCAGTGTGAAAAATGCTTCAGAAATGATGTACTATGTCCAAACTATGTTTTACAAATGCCTGCCCCACTCTTCACATTTCGTTATTAATAATAACTTTTTGTATATCATTGAGTGTACCCTACAAAACATTTTACATCTAAAAGGACCATGTTATTGTTTCATTCCTTTTTAAACTTCTTTAATTCTTGGACTACTTACTATCAAATTAATAGGATTAAAAGGTTTCAAAAAAGCTTTATAGACACTATTACTAATTGTAATAGAGAATAGGTTGTTTATTTCCAAAACAAACCTACTCTACGAGTATAGTAGAATTTTGATGGAGAATAAACTTTTAGAAAATACGCTTTTTTTTTTGTGGCCAACATGGATCATATCTAGAAAATTTACATTTCATATGCCTTAACTTATGGATACGTGAAAGTAGATCTAGTAACTTCTTTAGTTGTCAGATAAGCTTCTTCCTATTCAAATTGAATTGAATGTTCCATTTCTTAAGTTAAGCATTTGTGTATTAAAAATATTTGGTTTATTAGATAATTTGTTTATTCTATGGAAAAGGGATTTTTTTTTTATTTTTTTTTAGAATTCTAATATCAATTTCAAGAAATACATAAATATCCTTAAATACTTATTTTTATATAATTAAACTAATAAAAGAAGGTCTCAATCATGAATGAATATAAACAACTTTAAGAATAAGGTATTCGTACAAAAAAAACACTCGATTGTGCTATTTTTATTAAACATATTATTGATCAAAAGTGTTGAATCCAGCAATTGGGTGACTGTCATGTACTCTGTTTGAAGAAATGTATTGTGTTCTTAGTGAAGGCCATGTTCAAAGTTTTCCCGCGTGCGCACTGTAAGCTATTTTGCCCGTACTGTCGATGGCGGAGCTGGACGAAGAGAATACACCCTTGCCCGTTGAAGTTCCACTCCCTCCCACCACAGGCGCATCGTCGTCACCACCTAGACGAGCCAGAAGAACATTGCCTACGTCACAAGTGGAACAACCATCGCCGCCATCTCCGTACCTGCAACGCACACAAGAAATGTATTTAATAACGAGATCACCCTGGACACTATTAGGCACTTATTATGAGAAGGAGAAGTGAGGGTAAGAAAAACGGCATCGACATTTTCAAGAAAATAGTAAGACACAATACTGTACGTGCATCTAGCTAGGATAGAAGCTATTGGGGTATAGCTAAGCAAAATAAATGTTTTGGCAGTCTAATCACCCTTTTTCCTTCTTTGGTGGCCGCATGGTCCCGGTCGGGTGTACTGAGGGTAGTTTTATAAAATATTTTTACAATCTGTGCCAATGAGGGTACAATTACTCTAAATTCAACCTTCTTCATCCCTGACTCATTAGCGTGATTTGTGTATTTGCGTAAGTCAAGGCAATTCAACTAAGTGTGCACTTCTTTTAAAGTGTAAGGTATCATTCTTACAATAAGTGACTAAACTATAGCTCTCTCGTATGTATGCTACACCATAATGGAGCCAAGCAAGGTAAACAGAGGGGTGACCTGGTGGTCTAGGGGTAAGGTGTCAGACTTCTATGCTGGCGGCCGGGGTTCAATCCTCGGTCCCGGCAAAGATTTATCTGATTACCAAACCCTTCCTTCACCTCTGACAAGACATCTTGTGAATGTGAGGAATGCCAGGCCTCCACCGTGGTTCGGATTCCACGTCAAACTGTAGGTCCTCCATTTCATCTCACAATCACCCTACCATTACACATTAGCGTAAGTGCGTATAACCCGAACAGTAAGACGCGGTACTAATAATAATAATAATAATAAAAGGTAAACAGAGGGTAAATATTAATATTTACTATTTACACTGTGAGCTGGACAACATGTAGATCAATCACATTGATACGATTCATTCCTTATCGTTCACTTTTTCTTTTATTCACCCCCTTCCCCCCACCCCTCTTTCCAATAGCTGTGAAAACTCGATTTAACTTAGTTTATAAGACCATTCAAATTGATGTCTCAACATGTATCTGCTCAATGTCATGTGGGTTGTATGTCTAAGAAAAATCAATGTCATAAAATACATTGCGTCATTTTCACTTATTATGTCATCAAGTTTATATAAGAGTGAGGATTATATTAGGTTGCAGAAGTAGAAGATGCTAATAACTATTACAACCTAGTGAGTACATTATTGAAGCAATGGTTTTTTTTTTTTTACAATACCTAGTGAAATATTATTTATTTTTCTTATTAATTTACTTTGCATTGCATTAAGAAAGAATATTAAACTTAACAATGTTTAACAAAGCATATACATGAAATCTCTCTGTTTGAAAATATTACTCCACGGATCTGACTTTTAAATTCTTTAATATTAATTTATATTAATAATAAACTAAAAACATTCATTAATCACTATCAAATAAGTTTCTACTTAACACTAGACAATTTAATGCTTAATGCTAACTATCAAACAACAACACAAACCTAAATAAAGGGGTATATGATTTAATTGGTGAAAATTTTATCAACACGCTTCAATGTTGGCGTGGCCCAGTTAAAAACGGCGCCATCTTTCGATTGCAAAGAGATGATGTTCTTACCACGCGTAATATAAATAATTTGATAATGTACAATGAGCATAGAAAGGCTTATGAGCGGTATTAGAAACAAAGCAAGTAAAGACGACCTTCTGTGTTAGATAAAGGCACTCCAGTAAGTTTTGCTTGTACTGAGACAACTTTTCAGTAAAGGTGAACCCATTTTAGTATAGATATTCCTGAATTATGGCTTTAAGACCCAGCTATCTGAACAGAAGCTTCTTGCAATGGCTATTTAAATTAAAACCAATTAATTCGTGCCTATGTACTATGTTTTATTATTTATTTTTATATTTTTTAATAAATTTATAGTTTTATAAAATTTGTTTAGTCTTACTTATAATTTGATTAGCAAGTTTTTTGCTACCAAAATAATATTAGTTAGTCTTATAAGTCGCTGAAGTGTTGGCAAAACCTTTTTCGGGCCTTTTGTTCTAAATAGTGTTAAAAAAATACAAAAATCAAGATATCAAAGAAAATCAATCATAAATAACAAATTGACTAAATTGATTTAAATGAATTATCAACATATTAAATCACATTGACATATTTGAGCTTATTAGTCAAATATCGACCAGGTCTATCTGGGGTGGCTTTCTTCACTGTGGTATTCCCAACTGTCCTGTATGCTAATGTGAGCACATTTCCTCTAAGCTAGACTTCTTATTTCTACCCTTTAGATTATGTAGCTAATAACCATTATAGTAAAAAGTACAAATAAAACTATATTATCCAGATACTAATATACCACCAGGAGGAGTAGTCAATTACTTATAATTGGGAAATCTTTGAAATTTAGTTTTAACTAAAATAGGACACTGATGAAATTACTTATTTAATTTAGTGCAACGGCTTGTTTTTATTTTTAAATGTCGGCCTACATGTTGTAATTCCTAATTTTACTAAAAAAAAATTATCAAACAAAGAGTTTCATAGAAAGATATACAATTATATCCCCAATAGGTACGCTAAAATCATGATAGATTTCCAAAATCATATACTTTTAATATTTTGACTAAATATTTGAATACGTTTATTCAATGCACACTTATATAGAGAATAAGATTATTATTACTATTATTAGCACCACGTCTTACTACCCGTTCGGGTTATACGCACTAGAGAATAAGATATGAGCAAGATCAGTTTCAAAACAAGGGGGTACTTTATTCAGTCCTTCGTACGTAAATATTAATATAGTTACTTGCCATTTATTTTTAGGTATATTAAATAAATCTATTGATTTTTTTATACTTTAAAGATAAAATATATTTAAATGTGTGTATTTTATATAAATGTTACATTTCAGACTCTATTTTTCAAGAAATATTACACATTTAGAAATAATTCTCTGTCTTTCGCCAAATGAACAGGATATAACATTTCATGATTGTACATTAAAAAATAGTTCCTCAATATGTTACTTTATTTAATTATTTGTACAACACAAGGTACTATAATCGAGTTAACTATTTTTCAAAAATAACAATAAAACATAATATTAAAACGTGGAAATTGATGTTTTGTAAATTTTGTAAGTGCTATGTTTGTTGTTTCTCTAAATGTATCTGTATTCTAAATTCCAAGTATTTAGTTTATTTATATAAGTACCTGAGAATATTATTATAAATGTATAATTAACATATATACCGGTAATAGTATAATAAAATTATAATTGATAGGTATAGTTCTATACTTTATAATATTAGTTTAAAAACAAGTAGTGAGGTATACTATCTGCTGTGTTTATATCATAATCGACTTAACTACTTTATTATAGCACTCTCCTGTTGGAGAGTGTGATGTATCATTTAAAAAGGTGTGATACAACCCGCCCTCCACTTACGCAGGAGTTGTGATGCAAACCGCCCTCCACTTATGCAGGAGGTATGATGCAACCCACCCTCCATTTATGCAGGTGTGATGCGACCCACCCTCCACTTATGCAGAAGGTATGATGCGACCCACCCTCCACTTATGCAGAAGGTGTGATGCAACCCGCCCTCCATTTATGCAGGAGGTATTACGCAACCCGCCCTCCACTTCTGCAGGAGTTGTGAGGCGAACCCACCCACGCATTCAAGTGAACCTCCAAGAGAGTGGGATATTTGATACCTTTGTCACAATATGAATACCGATATTGAAAGATTTAAACTGATGGTATTTATTTATATATATTGCACTATATTCACACGTCTACCTATTTAAAAATTAAAATTCCCCACGGGCTCATGGTACATGGGTAGTTAATCTACTCCACCTTTATAGAACATAATTCATTAGCGAATAAGAATAACAACATAAGTTACTGATTGTTAGTACAGATTATAAAAAGTTTGATAACCCTAAGCACGGATATTTTACATTATGCTTAAAGTTAAAATCGTTTGTGTTAAATTCGTATATAGCTTGCTGCAATGTTACAGTGACAGGAATCAGTGGGTGTGTGTTCATTTCAAATTTCTGTGGGTATAGTCAAATAGATATATATTTTAAAATTAAGAAATTAAAGGTAAAGTAAAATTAGAAGGTTGACTAGCTCTTTAACTACATTATGTTGAACGATTTGGAACCCAAATTTAAGGTAATTTTAAGCGATAGTTATAATGCACTTATGTATCTATGCGGTGGTAGGAAGAGTTACAAATATGAAGTCTAATATTCTTTTTTTTTACATCAGCAGTGGTGTTATCAGGTTTAGTCCAAGTATTCTTGGACCTAGAGCAGAAAGTTTTAACGGGTGGTAGAAATCCCAGCCATAGAGAAATAGGGTTGGGATTGTGCGAATATGAGCGATACATCACAGACGCGTGAAACATACAAGCCTGTGGTTGGGCACCGGGTATGCTCGTCAATCAGATGGCACGAGGACCCAAATGAAGTACCTTGTGCCCTTTTTACTTGTTTGTTTTTTTAACGCCGTTTAAAATAATCTACTATCAGTTGAATTTGGATTAGCAAGCTGTGTATTTCGACAGAAACCTAATCGTGTCTACGTATGTGGTACGTTTGTGTTGACGTGGTAGGTCGTAGTAGAAGATCTTAGTATCGTGTGTTAGGTTGCAGGTTTTAACTGAAACCACACACTCTGGGACCATTCTCCTCAAATCTTGAAATTGAATTTTTCACCATATATTTATTTAAGTAGGGTAAAATTATTTGCAAACTTCTCTCTATTTCAAACCTTGTTTTCTTAAACATTTACATTTCCATAACAATCAGTTTACTGTTATGAAAGAAAGTAAATAAGTTAAGGAGAGGTAATAAATACAGGGAGCTACCCATATAATAAAACAAATTGGTCGCTAGGGAGCTCTTTGAAAAATCAAGTAGTAATCTTCTTATAAGTGAATTGGTGGGAACTGGCTTGTTGGAGATAGACCTTCTGGGAGATTTGTTAGAAACTTCACACGTAACAAAATAAAAATAAATTTAAGATCAAAGCCGAATATTTATTTAGAGTAGGGGTTATTAGAGTATCCTAAATCTAGGGATCCATAGTAGAAGAAAGAGAAATGAGCACTCCCACCTCAGATAGGCATATATGGTAAGAATAAATAATATCATATAACTTTACTATTTTAAAATTAATATAAAATGATACATTAAAAAGGAAATCATATATATCAATTATGATAACTACACTAGCCCCATGGCTTCTTTGGTGCTGACTGACAGCTAACAGCTGACTTCTGACAGTCAACATTTAGGTATATACCTAAATTTTTACTGTCAGAAGTGACAGCTGCTAAACACATATTTTTGCTGATCATCTGGTTCGGCGTAGGGATACGTAATTTGTTCTGGTAACTTTTCAAAACTGTCAGTCAGCACCAAAGAAGCCATGGGGCTACTGTAGCTCCCTTTCTTGCATCTTTTCATTGCCGAATAGGCTACGCAATTCCTGGCGTATATGTACACGTATGGGGTGTTTCAATATAATAATAATAATAATAATAATATTTGGCACCGCGTCTTACTACCCGTTCGGTTTATACGCTTTAAGTACTAATTAGGCTAATGGATTAGGAATGGGGTAGGTTGAATTATAGGAACCCGCATTAGTGTGGAGGGAGAGTGGAAAACCATTTAGGAAAAAAAAAATTCATCCGACCGAGATTCGAACCTCAATCTCCCCGTCCTCAGCAGTCGAGCTCAACACGATTAACGCGTTAGCCAACAACGCCACCGAGGCGGGTTGTTTCAATGTAAAAAATCATTCTGGTACTATAGTGCTTGGAAGGTTTTTCTGTATAGATAATAATTTGGAAAAGATTACTTTTAAAATAATCATAGAGCTTGCCAATAGCTCTGCTGGAGTCAGACTAGCACTTCAAAGCCAATGCGCAAACATTCACCTATTACCTAACTGCATGTGTGCCTGTCTAATGAAAGTAATGAGGAGGGCACACTTTTCTGAGTTCAAACGTGTCTTTTTTAATCATTGACCATCTACTGAAGTTCAAAGCTTTAACTCTCTAACAATTGTCAATAAACAATATCAAATGAAACTGGAAATGTCCCTTTGTTGGTTTTAGCGTGTAACAAGTTTTACCATAGACCATACATTTATTCAAACCTACCATGGTCATGCACACACGCGCACATATATAAACTAGAAGATAGAGATGTGTGCTGATGTGAGTACCTAAATAGGGGCAAATAAATATTGTATGATTTTACCTGCCTAGATACAATGGAGATTTTTATCCCCACAGAACGAAAATGATTGTGTATTTCTCAACATTCACTATGCTAGTAAAGTTCCCCAAAACTGGATAGTTTAGGTGGCTGATGGTCAGTACATTGGTATTAAAACGTACCCAACTAATGAAATCTGAGCCCCAAAAAAAGTTCAATCGCTCTAGCATTTTTCCTTCGGAGTAAAAAATAAGACCATGAAAAGAGAAGCTAGCTCAAGTAGGTAAATATTCATATCTTAATGAGAAAGCAAATAAATCCTGTACATATTGATGTTCTTTTAAATAGTGAAGACCATTATTACATAACTACTAATGTACGCCAAGTAAACAAACATTTACTTATGCAAAGCTAAAAAGAAAAAATAATGTTAGCTACTACTACTACTACCACTACCACTACCACTACTACTACCACTACTACTACCACTCTACTACTACCACTACTACTACTACTACTAATAATAATAATAATAATAATAATAATAATAATGAAATTACATTTATGTAATGTAAGAAAATCTTTCTTGTCTAAACTAAGGTGTAATTTATAAGATAATATTGTTTAAATGCAGTGGTGTACACCACAATATATGAATGGTTACGAGAAATACATTAGTTTCTGGAAATCTTACTATACAAGAGTACAGCTATAAATAATATTTAGCTAACTATAGATGCAGATCAGATAAAGCTGCACAAGTATTTCACTAATCCCAACTTGGAGGAAAAACGATTTATGACAAAAAATATATATTTCTATAATTTTAGATTACCATACTAATGTATTACAAAAATACAAACATTTTATTAGAAAAAAAAATAGATTTCAAACGAATTAAAAAAATTGAAATGAAAAAATATATACCTTAACTTATTTTACCCAAAAATTTACGGGGGAAAATAAATAGTGTCGATGCAGCTCCATGACATTTGAGAGTATCACCCTAAAATAGCCCCAAATTCCAAAATAAACCCCATACTGAACTGAGTGAGAAATGTCACATTTTAAAATTAGCACCAATCACTCTCCCTTTACCGGATCAATAAATGCCCTTCTCAAAGGGCTCATCTCAAATATTCTAAATGTTTACCTAGACCGACCCTATCCATGTGAAAAGACTAGTTACCGGGTGAATTGGTTTTCTTCTCATGCATTCTCCTACTTTTAATTTGATACTGTATGCATGTATGATCCAACCTCTAGCTCTCTTGAGTTTTGTGTCTATTTATAAATTATTAAAGAAAAATTCCTCCTTCACTAAAGGTTTGGGAAAATAATTACTTATCACGTAGAATATTGAATTAGTCCTCTTTCACTGGATATTGAAACTCTAATAAAATTACCATAACATGTTTTCACGAATATGATACGTTCATAATGAAATGTTAATCTAATAACTAGGATTAGGTCTACAAAATTGTTTAGGGAAAACGTTGTCCTACCAGCGTATTAGACTACTGATCAACAAATTATAAATCTATTGTAATAGCTCTGTAAAACCTAGAACGAAGTAATATTTCCATTTGCAAGATTATTAGTAAATGTCTTAAGAGTTTAGAAATATTTTTATCCTCAAAAATTTAGACTTTATTTAATTCACTGAGTGCCATTTACCTCTAACAGTAGGTTCATCAATTAAATATGAACGAGTAGTCCAACCGTGTCTAATAATAATAAATTAGAGTGTTTTCTCTTAGCTGTGGCCAATGACTAATCATATCACAGCGAATCAAAGGAAATCAATTATTTGAAATAATTTAATTTGTTCTAACACATTTATAATCTACTGAGAGGAAAAACTATTTAAATTCGAGAATATATAGGACGGAGAAATGGTAAAATGGGAAAATCAATATGGTTTAATGTCTTCATAAATCTACTAGGTAAGCGGATACAAACATAGATTAGTTAGTTCTTTGTACGGCTCAAAATTATTTGTATAGCTTTTTAAATTATATTACCGTATGTGTTTGTAATTAGTTATCTTGGCTTTTAAAAACTCTAATCAATCCTGAAATAAAAATTTTTAAATTAGATACTTGTTCTCATGTAATCTATCTAACATATAAAGTGCAAATTATTATTTTATCTAGGACATTGACCGTTTAGTATTGTACTTCAAGTAGGCAGGTTCAAGGAGAATGCACTGATCTGTATGAGCTGAAATGATAATTCAATCTCAAATACCAGACTGGACTGGACAAGTTGTCGAGACATCTTGAAACAGGTCGAACTGGTTTTATAAAATATCCATATAGCTTACTAAAATAGTTATTCCCTTCGCCTCATCTTTACAAATGAATACTCATTGAAATAATGCAATTAATATGTGATAACTTTACAAACATATCTGTCAAATATTTGTATCAAATTAAGACTATACTCTTAACATAAAATCACTTGGCTAGTTCCAATGATTAGGGTTGGGCCTATAGCTATGATGGATTAAATAGCTAAGCTATTATATTTGTTAATTACAATTATAGCCCTCTCTAAATATCATATTCTTTTAATTGAAAATTTACACCTGTACACGGGAGTTGAACCAGGGACCTTTGACTTCATAAATTTGAGTGAAAAATGACCCTGAGCACTGGACGATTCCTGGATAGCTCAGTGGTTAAAGCATTGGCGTACTAAGTCAAAAGGTCCCATATTCGATTCCCGTGTCTTGGGATTGTAGGTTATGGTGAGTTATTCTTATTTTAATTTGTTTCAATGAAATTCTTTATAGATGTATTATAATAACACAAAGACATAATTATAAGGATTATTTAAAATATTAGGAAAAGGCTTTGAAAAATAAAGATGGCTATTTACTTACCCTCCATGTCCGCCTCCAAGTCCACTTCCAGATCCACTTTGACTGGAGCTAGATGATGAGCTGAGGGATGAGCTTCCACTTCCAGAACCTCCAAACCCACCTGAATTTCCATATCCACCTCCCAAACCTGTATTTCCACCTCCTGCATGTCCACCATAATTGTTACTTCCCTGTCCTCCATTACTAAGACCAAATCCACTACTACCACCACCTCCACCATGACCAACTCCTCCACTAAGACCTCCACCATGACCTAATCCTCCACTACCACCCCCACTTTGACTGAAACCACCAAGTCCTCCGCTTCCACCAGCTGCTCCTCCACTAGCTGAACTTGAACTTTGACTTCCTGACTGTCCTCCACCACCTCCCAATCCTCCAAAACCACCACTTCCTCCAAGTCCTGAGCTTCCACTATGAATTCCTTCCCCGCCACCTCCTCCAGCACCATACCCTCCAAAGCCTCCACTACCACTATCAATTCCTCCAAAGCCATTTCCTATTTGTCCTCCATGTCCAGCTACACCAGCATTTGATAAACTTGAGCTCCCACTTTGGCTTCCAGAAAGTCCCCCATTTCCACCAAATCCACCTCCTAAATTCCCACCATTTCCAGCATGTCCACCTCCTGAATGACCCCCACTTGCCCCAAACCCACCTCCTGAATGACCCCCACTTGCCCCAAACCCACCTCCTGAATGACCCCCATTTCCACCAAATCCACCACCTGAGTGTCCTCCACTACCACCTCCACCAAATCCACCTGAATGTCCTCCACTACCACCTCCACCAAATCCACCTGAATGTCCTCCACTACCACCTCCACCAAATCCACCTGAATGTCCTCCACTACTACCTCCACCATAACCTCCCCCACCAAGGTGCGAGCTTCCACCTCCTAAGCTACCCTCATGTTCACTCCCACCTCCTCCTCCTCCAATTCCAATATTTCCACCACCTAAACCACTAGTCAGAGCTTGACTTTGAGATGAGCTGCTGCTTCCACTACCAGTACCACTTCCTCCAAAACCCCCTCCTGACAATCCACCTCCTCCTAAACCTCCTCCTGCTAATCCACTTTCTCCATTCCCACCATGTCTATCATTTCCAAATCCTCCACCTCCATATCCACCATGGCCTGAACCAAAATTGTTACTTTTCCCAAACCCACCACCTCCCGTTGACCCAAAACCTTGTCCACCATATCCTCCTCCTAAAAACCCACCATTACCAAATCCACCAGAGAAAGAACTACTTTGACTTGAACTCGAGGAATAACTTCTTTCAGGCTCACCAAATACAAAACCACCTCCACCAGATGAACTTGAACTAGAACTTGAAGATTTACTGGAAGAACCGGATCCTCCCCCATATGGTTGAGGACTTCTCCGGAATCTATTGGGTTTTCCAGAAATGGAATAGTTTTCTTTCACGTGATTTTGCTTTGCTTTTTGTTGATTACTTTCCTCCTGTTCAAGCATTTTTAAAAAAATTATAAAAGAAGGTGAAAACCTTTCATTAATATTCCATTCTCTATTTTGATCTACCAAGGTTTCAAACCCGTTTTTGTTTGTTTCTTGTATAGATTCTTCATTATTGTAAGTCTCTGGTTCAGTTAAGAATCCAGATAACTCATATTTGTCAAAAGGTTTTTTTGTTTTAAAGTACAAATTTAATGATTTTTCATCTACAGGTTTATGAACCAACACCAATCTAGGAGCAGTTTCAGGTGAATCATATTGAAATATTTCTGAATTATGTTGTGGAGGAAGATGGACATCATACGATTCCTTTACAGGCTTTGGTATGTAGTCATCTGCAGCTGCAAATCATAAAAGTTGTATTACAAATTAAATAAAAAATTTGTGGGTATATTGGGAACAATTTAATGTGTATTAGTATTGTTTCAGCCCAATATGTAGATATATTACTAAAATAATCAAATGCTAGCTCACATGAATTTTAATTTTAATGATTTAGTAATAGATTGAATCGATTCAAGCCAATGTAAATTCATGGCGGCAAGAAGAAAAGAAACATAATATTTAGAACCACGTCATACTACCCGTTCGGTTTATACGCTTTAAGTACTAATTACTCTAATGGATTAGGACGTTGGAAGGTTGAATTAGAGGGAGTGAACCCGCATTTGCGTGGAGGGAGAGTGGAAAACCATTTAGGAAAAACCACCCCCAGTTCACCCGACCGAGATTCGAACCTCGATCTCCCCATCCTCAACAGTCGAGCTCATCACGACAAGCGAGTAGCCAACTACGCCACCGAGGCGGGTAAGAAAAGAAACACCTGTGTGCATGTAGTCTAATCGTAAAACTCATTTAATATGGTTGGAATTCAAGTCCTTGCTTGTTGTACTGAAGATAATTTTTTTTATAAATGGATTTACACTCTCCGTTCACGCAAATGTGGGTAAACTTCCTTTAAACCCACTCGTCCTCGTCCAAAGCACACTTGAGAAATTAATACGATACCTATAGCCCGAGTGGTTGGGGGGGGGGGGGGGGAAGAGACAAATGTTGAACCAACCATAAAATTATTTCAATTAACTTATTGATGACAATTTTTTTTAATGATTTATGAAAATGACGTGTTTACAAAGGCTCCCATTCATTTGTTTCTTTATTTTTTCTTGTAGCACCACGTCTTACTGCCAGTTAGGCTTGTACGCTTATGTACTAATTACGCTAATGTGTTAGGGATGAGTAAGGTAGAATTTAGAGGAATTGTACCCGCTTTTG
>CABFOV010002494.1:64674-84427 GCA_902141375.1 Timema poppense
AGGACCTACAGTTTAACGTGGAATCCGAACCACGGTGGAGGCCTGGCATTCCCCACATTCACAAGATGTCCTGTCAGAGGTGAAGGAAGGGTTTGATAATCAGTTAAATCTTTGCTGGGACCGAGGATTGAACCCCGGCTGCCAGCATAGAAGTCTGACACCTTACCCCTAGACCGCCAGGTCACCGAATATAGAACAAACTTATACAGTTAATATAAGAGTAAACTACTTTGGTGGCAGCACGGTATAAGGCGTCACTCTCGCAGTAGAATAGACTGCCGATGACGGGGAGATCGTGGTTCGAATATCGGTCGAGTGTACTGAGGGTGGTTTTCCCAAAATTGTTTTCCCCTAGCTCTCCTCGCAAATGCGGGTGTACTTCCTGGTAGTAAGACGCAGTGCTAAAAAAATAGTAGCACGTGTATATCTTATTATAGAGATTAAATTTGAGTTAAGTATTTTAGTAATATAATACAAAGACATGGGGGCTACCATAAATGCATGGTTAAGTTTATTTTGCTCAAATAGAATCAAACGTTTGGCAGAGATGTGGAATCGTCACTGTTGGTGTTGATTGATGGAAAAA
The DNA here is from genome assembly GCA_902141375.1 of Timema poppense. NCBI lineage: Eukaryota > Metazoa > Arthropoda > Insecta > Phasmatodea > Timematidae > Timema > Timema poppense. Next base: position 65,261 of record CABFOV010002494.1, read on the forward strand.
TTGAAAACTTATTAACTTGCTTTTGTTAACATGCATTGTCAATTAAATTGACCTTTGAAACTTTACTGGCTATATGTCAGTATTTCTGTGACTAAAATATTTTTGCTATCAAAATCCTTCTTAGAACATCGGACTATATTGATACTATAGTTGACGTTTTAAAGGATATAAGTTTATTCCCTCAAAGTAGGAATGTGTAGGGCCTATAAACCTAAATATTTAGGGTATCTTTAAACTTGTTTTATTTTAACTTCCTCTTAAGGTCAAGTACCATTATTTTTTATTGATTGCTTTCATATTAATAAACTATTTTATATAATAATATATTTATAAATACAAATTTTGGAAAAATTTAGTTTATACAGTTTTTTAACTGTGCATTATAAATATTGATTCCATCTTGCGACTATGGAACATTTGAATTTTGTCCCACCCCCCTCCCCCACGTCTTACTATCCGTTCGGCTTATACGCTTACGTACTGATTATGCGAATGTGTTAGGGATTAGGAAGGTTGAATTTAGAGGAGTTGCACCCACATTTGTGTGGGGGTGAGAATGGAAAACCGTTTAGGAAAAACCTGCCTGAGTGCATCCGACTAATATCGAACTCCGATCTCCCTGTCATCGGCAGTCTAGTCTATTGCGAGAGTAGTGCGTTGGACCATGCGGCCATCAAAGCAGGTGTTTCTTTACTACTAATATCACTACCACTAATTATTATTACAATTATTATTATTATCATCCATTTAACCAGTTGAAATTATTTTACAGAAACAATAATTGAAAATGTTCGGTTTTGAAAAGTTTTCAGTAAACAAGTAGGGAATATTTTCCGTCTCCCATCTCTATCCACCCCTACTCTAGAGGTAACTACTAGCCTCGAGAAGAAGCTATTCTTGACGAAGTTGTCGAATTGTATTTGTGTTTATATTAGCGGCTATCATATTAATAAACCGGTATTACTCGTAATATCATGCATAGAAACAAGCAGTTATATTGAAACAATATAAAATAAATATCTCCAACTTCTAAATGCTAGTTTATTAAATGTATATACAATATTTTGTGACCAGTTTTAAATGTTTTTGTATACTTGGCAACTCTTGTCAAGGTGCGTGGCACGAAGAGGGCTTTGGGAAATTTTGAAGGAAAAAAGGAGGGGAGATGTTAGTTCTCGAGAAAAGACTTCTACCAGAGATAATTACTGATGTACCTGCCCTAATAATTGACTTAAAAACGTTTACCCACCTAGGCCTTCAGTAAGAACTACTTTACAAACATAGAACACACATTCATTACAGGTGAATAAAACGTTAAAGCTATTTTATTTTTTAAATAATAGTATTGTATTGAAAAATATTATGGCTTTATCGTTTGACCTTTCTAAAAATTATTGTTCTATACTTTTAACTTTGAACCTGAATAACGTGTGCCCTCAAATTATTTAAAAGATATTTTGTATCCCTCTAAGTTTTAAAATAGAAGGAGAAGTGCTGATAAATATATCTTGTTTACTGTGTTATTATAAATCTGACTTATTGTGTGAGCAAAAATTAGTGACTAAACCTGGCTAATTATATGATAATATGATTATAACTAACATTTCAATCTCCCCTTCTTCATAACGTTAGCTACACCACTATTATTGAGTATTACTTTTTACTATACACTCCATGAATGAGTGGAATTTAATCAAAATATTTTGAATCGTTTGCAGACAAATCTACTTTTGTTCTTGTTGTTGTAGCTTTAGGTAAAAGTTCTCTTATGTAAGTTTATGAGTTCATACTCTTCATACGGTTTGAAGAAAATCAGCCTAACGACTCCACAGAAGAGTACATACAGTTAACATGCCAAAAAACTTTATTTTTCGGAATGGGAGACATTTAAAAAACATTTAAACATCCAACTTTCGTTAGTGTCATTACCTGTAGGCCTACTCTCTCTATGGAGCATATATATTATAAGGTTAAACGTGATAGTAGTAACAATTCATCTGAAATAAGATATAGTATAGTGTCCCAAACTCTTTCCAACTATACCGTTTTAATCATCAATAAGTAAAATGTTACTATGGGAACTTTATTCCATTAAAGTTTTATTCGATTTAAAACTTTTTTTAAATATAATTTTCCAAATAGATTTTTATGAATATTTGGAACGAGCATTTACAGACTCAAAACATACTTCATGCGACATTGATGTAAAGTTGTTCTTATTTTATAAGCTCCGTAATGTAAGGTACCTTAGATACCGCCTAAATGATATATATATATGTATGTGTATATATATGTATGTATCTATGGGTATATATATGTATATAGGTATATATATATAAATATATATGTGTATAGGTATAGGTATATGTATATGTAATTTAAATCCCATCAGTATATTATTTTTTCTTTAATATTAGAGTTTTTTTTAATTAAGTGTATTAGTAGTTAACGTTTTGACACGATACTACCAGCGTAAGTAATTTAATGGCCCAGGGACTAGAGCTAGAATTTAAGGAACACATTGAAGACCACAATGTGTAAAACAACATTCAGTGCACTGGAATGGGATTATTTTTAACCTAATTATTTTATCAATACACGATTTGGAAACTAGCTTAGTTATTATTATTATTATTAGCACCGCGTCTTACTACCCGTTCGGGTTATACGCACTTACGCTAATGTGTAATGGTAGGGTGATTGTGAGATGAAATGAAGGACCTACAGTTTAACGTGGAATCCGAACCACGGTGGAGGCCTGGCATTCCTCACATTCACAAGATGTCTTGTCAGAGGTGAAGGAAGGGTTTGGTAATCAGATAAATCTGTGCCGGGACCGAGGATTGAACCCCGGCCACCAGCACAGAAGTCTGACACCTTACCCCTAGACCGCCAGGTCACCGATACTAGCTTAGTTTTAAAAAAATCACAACGCCCAGTAGAAAGGTTGTCAATTCGTCATTGTGAAAAGGGAAGTCCCATTTTCATCAATGATAAACTGTTGCCCATGCTGGGAAACAATCCCGGTACCCTTAATTAGTTTGCAGACGCACTACTGACTAAGTTTAGGTGACTGAAAATTTACACGTTAAAATCTATGTTTATGTTTGGTCAGTTTGTAATTTATATATGATTTAATAGAAACATACTTTAATAATTAATTGACAAATTCATCTTGGCAACATGATAAAAACCTAATCTTTAAAGACAAATGGTGAAATTTACCGAACTTAACCTAACCTTTAGCAGACATGTTCTGAATTAATATTACGGTTAAAATTTATACTTTTCCATGTTTTTAAGAGGTATAATCAATTATGTTTTTCATGAGTCAGTTGTTTTAGAAGTACCAGTATCGGAATTGTTACAAATCCGACTTAATGCTTCTATGAATTCAGAAACGCTGATTTAATCGTTTAAAACCAAATCCTGGATTGTACTAATTTGTATTTTACTGTAGCAATCAACACGCAATAAAAACACTGAATTGTTAAAATTCTGAGTTGGTACTTTCAGGATTTATAAACATTAGCTTTTTCGTTTAAAACAAAATCTTAAACTGTACCAATTACGAGTTTCTACATCAACCACCATGAAATAAGAATAATGAATGATTACACACAGCTTCCCCTTTTTACGCAAAAACTAACTGGCTTTTATGTTACAATACGTTTTCGGTGAGTACTTTAATATACATAAATCCCTCAGCGCCAGTATTTCAAATATTTCCCACAGAAGACATCAGACCTATAAACAATGGTGGTAAAACCAGGGCTCCTTTCCAGAACGAGTGCCATCGCGTGAGACGTGATTAGTCACGGCAGCTTTGTTTTTCGACCTTGAGATGGCTTGGTCATCCAAGAAACTTACCTCACTCTAATTGCCAGTTTTCAAAACGTAATCGCTCCCTCTTAATTTAAGCTCAAATAAAAATTAATGTTGTTCCACACCTTAACTCAGTCAGTTGCACGTTTACCTTTAAAACTAAGGATTCCTGGTTTAATTCCCGGCATTTTACAAAAAATATTTTTGACATTGAAATTACCCTTTTCGCTGTGATAAAATTATAGCTGTACGACTGATTTTTGTGTCTATTCCACAATAAAATAAGTTTGTAAGTCGTGTACTGAAATAATCAATCAATTTGTCAAGTGCAAAGCACTTAATATTAGATTAATAATAATTTTTATATTGCTATTATAAATATATTAATAAAAAACAAATTCAATTTGTATAAATAAATCCCCATAAATAGGCATGTTTCGTGTTGGGTGGTTGATACTAAATTTAGATAGCTGTTATTTTATGTTTATTCTTAAATTCTTAATAATCAATCTTTTATACAATAGTCTTAGTGAAACCCTAATGTCCTCAAATTTAACTACCATATTTGATTTACCTCAGAGTCAAATTTTAACAAACAATTTTACAAAATGAATAAGTCAGCTATTAATAGTTATTAATGATACTCTATTACTTTTAAATCGTATTTGAACACACAAAAAATCTTAAACGTATAAGATTCCAATATTTTTCATTATTCATTTTTTTCTTTCGATATTTAACGTTGTTGTTTATTTGTTTAACATTATTGTTTGATAAAAATGTGCACGTGATAAGCTTATGAACAACGTCCGAGCTATATTCCTTCGCATACACTACACACTCTAAATGTAATAGCTTAGTTTATTAATACGTAAACAATAACACTATGATACAACTCTAACAAAGTTCTCACCGGTTGCAGAAGGAAAATAGTATCCTGATTGATCATCCTCCGGCAAACAGAATATGAGTTGGGAACTCAAAAGCGATGTTACAATTATAATTACAGATCTTGTTGCCATAATGAAAACAAGCCTAGTGTAAGCTCTTCCCAAACGTAGCTCACTTATATAGAGAACACAAGACAAGTGTATTCTAATTAATGGCAGAGTATAATATCAAGGAGGGAAGCACGAAATAAAACAAACAATAAAAGAAGAGAAGAACGGAGAGGCCGATTCTTGAAATTTTGTTCAGCGTTAAAGGTTACGAAGAGCTGGAAGTAAAATCCCCCCCACTTCGTGACGCCTCGCTCAATGGTGTTAGTGATGGAACAAAAAACGTGCGTGTTAGCTTGAGAATTAATTTTCACCCAACGAAGGAGCAATGCGCTCCAATACCAGTCACTTGAGGAGTGCTGCTATTGTAACTACAGTAGCCCCACGGCTTCTTTGGTGCTGAATGACAGCTCACAGCTGATTTCTGACAGTCAACATTTAGGTATATACCTACATTTTGACTGTCAGAAGTGACAGCTGCTAAACACATGTTTTTGCAGATAATCTGGCTCAGCGTAGGGATACATAATTTGGTTTGGTAACTTTTTAAAGCTATCGGTCAGCACCAAAGAAGCCATGGGGCTACTGTAGATAAAAGAAAAGAAGGTAAATTTTCCTCTATTTTTGTTTCAAATTATGCATCGCTGCTGTCATTAAAATTCATGTAAACTACTAGTCTTACGCCTTTTATAGGCTGTTACATTGAAGAGCAAACTTAACTAAAAGTAAGTATATATTTTGAACCGATAATAAAGACCACGAACCTAGTGGTGACTCCATAATATAACGATTAACTTTTATTCTTCTACCATTCATTATTAATTGGTGCATGTGCACATGTTCGTTTCTACACAAATGTAAATGTTTCATTTGTTATCTCTCCAGAATTACTAGATGCTCTGTATTATGTGTTTGCATCTTGTGTCTAACAGGGTCAGTAATAATTAAAAATCGATGTGTTCCACAACTCACTCTCAATTTATCCATGATTATGTTGAGGTAGTATAAGTTAGAATGGTTGTGCAAACTCGTCACAGTCAAGGTAATGTTAAGTCCGAGAGGTAGGATACTAAGAATAAATAATAGCAATAAAGATATGTTAAATTTAGTGATGACCAAGGAGGTTCATGTACAAGGGAAAATCCCAGCCACTTTGAAGTTCAAACCAGTCAGCACCCAGCTGGTTATATTGTCTCGTTTACTTTATAAAAAATAATAATAATTGGACACCAAGACAAAGGTTCTAGTCACGAATGATGCTATCATTGTTCAAAGTCCGTGGAAACGTGTGGATCAACACACCGGTTAACATCATTTTTGTGCTGAATGGTGCTACGTCAAAGTGTATTTTAATTGGAAACGATTCTCGATAGTGGAATCAACATTGTTCAATCAAGAAATACTAGGCAGGAAAAAATTAAAACACACTTATTAAATCAAGACTCACGGATTTGGAAAAATGTGTAATAGAAGATAGTTTTAATTATAATTAAAAAACAGTTCTCAAAAATAAGAGTTTTATAAGAATTAAAAAACCGTTCTTAAAATTAGTAAAAGCTTTAATGTGACATATTTATTTAGATTATAATAGCGGCCGTGTCCGGGAGATCGAGTGGAGGTCTAACACAGCCTTCTCTGGACTTAGTTTGCAGCTAATGTAACAACGTGTTTTATAATCATCGACATTTTTGACAAGTGTATAACCATAAACTAAAAATAGTTATTTCGTAGATTTCAAATCACTACAGTTTACGATTCATAAATATAGGGAAATATTTATAATATTAATAAAAATAAAAATCATAATTAAAATAGTAGTATAATATTATATATATTTCAATGAAATATTAATATATAATATTTCTATAATAATTATATATTATTAATATTATTATTATATTATTATTAGTATTATAAATATTTTATTTTATACACCTCATATGAATGTTCAGTTATACTAAATTTAAGCCCCATACATTAATTATTTTTTATCACCGCGTACTACTAACCGTTCAGGTTATACGTCTATGTACTAATTACAGTATTGTGTTGGGGACTAGGAGGGGTTAATTTAGAGAAAGTGCACCCGAATGTGTGTGGAGGAAGAGTGAAAAACCATTTAGGGGAAAACCACCCGCAGTACACCATACCGGGATAAAACCATGATCTCCCTATCATCAGCAGTCCAATCTATAGGGAGAGTAGCACCTTAGACCATGCGGCCACCGAAACGGGTAACAAAACGTTAGTGATCGAATGGCCTTAAGATTAATAATTGGTGGTTCTCGACCAAACTTAGGCTGCTATAGATGTAGCACAAAGCGTTTAGTTACAATTTCTATAATAATTAGTTTAAATTATTCCAAAATAGTTTGGTATAGAAGCCAGACATGTTTAATTAATGATATATTTCAACCGATTTAAACCAAACTTCGTTTACAAATACGATTCCCTTAGGACATCACTCATATAATTATAATATATTTGTTCTAGTGATCAACGTTTAGTGGCTCGAAATTATCTACATTTAAAATAAAAAAAATTATTGCAGAAGGCATTGAGTTTCTCTTCTAAACATTTTCAAACTTATAAAAGAAGTGAAAGAGCCTTCTATAAAAGTTATATGTTAAAATTGGAAAATTGTGTGAAAAGAGGATCTAAAGTAGACTGAAATTATTTTGAAAAACTATTAATTTAAGATTATGTTGACCTAGCTTACCTTTTCTTAAAACAGAATTGCTATAATTATAGGAGCATATTAATTTATTTTATATAATCATGTTGTATAATCCTAGCGGTTTAAAAATGTTGAAAAAATATGAGCCATCTTGGTCACCTCTTAAAAAATTAAAACAAGATAGTGAACTGAACTTATTGCTATTCACTTAACGTACTTGCAATAAAATTTAAACATAACTATACAATATTTACTGATTTGGATAAAACTCGCTATACATATGAAGGTCCCTTATAACGTTACTAATATTTTATTTATTTTAGCACTACGTCTTACTACCCGTTCGGGATATCCGCTTACGTAATAATAACGCTGGTGACCTGGCGGTCTAGGGGTAAGGTGTCAGACTTCTGTGCTGGCGGCCGGGGTTCAATCCTCGGTCCCGGCACAGATTTATCTGATTACCAAACCCTTCCTTCACCTCTGACAAGACATCTTGTGAATGTGGGGAATGCCAGGCCTCCACCGTGGTTCGGATNCGTTAAACTGTAGGTCCTCCATTTCATCTCACAATCACCCTACCATTACACATTAGCGTAAGTGCGTATAACCCGAACGGGTAGTAAGACGTGGTGCTAATAATAATAATAATAATAATAATAATAATAATAATAATAATAATAATAATAATAATAATAACGCTAATGGTTTTAAGTATTAAGGATATTTTAGAGGAAGTTTACTGGCATCTTCGTGGAGTGAGAGTGGAAAACCATTTTGGAAAAACCACCCTTAGTACACACGACCACGATTCGAACCTCGATCTCCCCATCATCGGTAATCTAGTCTACTTCGAGAGTAGCGCCTTAAACCATGCAGCCACCAAAGCGGGCTAGAACATTATTATTAGATTCTAAATTGGTATTTGTTGCTTATATTGACAAGGCCGATGGTGTCCACATTTTTAAATCTTTGAATGGTAATATTTTTAGAAAAAATATATATTTTAAAATGTTCAAAAAAATGTTTTAATCTATAGTATTCTTTCGAGGTAAAGGCTTAATACTGGATGTTACTGTGACCTTGTGAGATCAAAGTAACGTTAAATAGAAAGATTTAAGATTAGCTAGATTTAAGATTAGTTATAATGGGAAACGTGATGCCTGTGTGTGATCATAAACGAAACTTTGACAATTACATGGTTTTTAATCAAAATTGTCACAATATGGTGGATATTTGCTTAATATTTTACTCAACATCCAACAAATACGTTAGTGTTGGGAGTACTTACAATATTAAAGATAGTATGAAAGCGACCAACAAAGCATTTTCATATTAGTATATCAGGTGACCTGGTGGTCTAGAAGTAAGGTGTCGGACTTCTGTGTTGGGGTCCGGGGTTAAATCCTCAGTTCCGGCACAGTTTTATCTGATTTAAAACTTTCAAGTGGAGGTCAGGCTCCAAATTTAGCCTATTGCGGTGCTTATATTTAGGTACAACACGGGTGAAAAACCACTCTCGCAGAGATATGTTGTTGAGAAAGTCATCATAAACTTGATGGCACGGTCAGCGATATGAGGAAACTTGTTCAGTCTCTGCAACCAAAAGTATGCCAAAGATGTTTTCAATAATTTCTTTCTTTTCTCTCGTTAAAAAGAAGTCTGGTAGACTGGAGTCTTCCACTGCAGAAAAAGGGTCTCGCATCTAGAACTCACTCTCTAAGGACGCTGAAAGGAGTACATCGACTATGAAAAAGAAAAATAATGTATTTCCTGCATATTTGATGTCGATAAGTCCTCCGATTATCTTGAACAAAGAGAGTTTGAGTTATATACTGATAATATGGCCCTTGCTTGGATGTATAATCGTCTTAAACAGTTAGGTAGAATTGACAGATGGGTCTGGAGATGATCTTGGGTTTAAGTTCTAAATCCATCATGTGACTACCAGTGCTTTGTCTCACATGGCAGAAAATCTTGAACCAATTGAGTGTGAAGAGAAGATACCCCCTGTAGGCTTTATGAGATCCATTCCTGAATCCTTTGTGTTGATTTTAGATCATCAAAACAATTATCCTTCGTGTGCGAATATCAAGGATGAGCTTATGAATTGAGATAAAGTAGAATCATATGCTATTCATAAGGAACTCCGGGTGGTTATAAATTCTAAAGGAGAAAAGGAAAAAGTGTTGCCCCTGACACGTTTCGGCCCATGTTAATGAAATATTTACATGATTCTGTCTTAGGTGGTCAGTTGGGTATTTTAAAAACGTTCCACAACATTTCTAGAGAGCTCTTTTGGACCAATTTGTACAACGATGTCAAGCTGTGGGTTAGACGCTGCGTGGATTGTCAGAAGGCTAAACCTATCCAGAATTCCAGAGTTGGGTTACATTCGGCCGATATTGCCCAACGTCCCTGGAATAAGGTAATAGTTGACTATGTGGGGCCCATCCCACTCTCCTCTTTGGGAAAACCATGTATCCTTGTTTTAATAGATGCGTTCTCCAAATTTGTTCGTTTGATCCCTCTCCGTAACATAAAAGCTACCACGACTGCTAATGCTTTGTGCAGACGAGTGTGGGCATTTCTTGGCGCTCCTCGCGTCATTGCGAGTGGCAATTGGCCTTCTTCTTGGTCTGCTACGTTCAAAGAGTGGGGGACCTCTTTAAAGGTGAAACTGACGATACTTTGCAAAGGAGAGCCCATGTCTTCCAACTCAAAAAAGTGCCGTCGAGAGTCATTGTAGATGTTTCTTAGAAATGCTTGTGTTAAGTCTACGATGTTTGTTCATGTATGTATCTAGTAGTCTTCTATTACAATGTGTTTTTGTCATCTACGTCAAAGTAACTTAAAAGCATATTTTCCTAAATATATTATATAATATTTAATCATGGGCCAAGAATAAAAAAGATAAGAGTTGAAGTTTCCTGTAAATGATGAAGTTTCCCGGAAAAGTGTAAGTTTCCCGGAATATAAAAGTAAAGCGTAAATTTTCCCGGAAAAGATAATGTATCTCGGAAAAGTGTAAATTTACCGGAAGAAAGTAGTGAATTCCCAGTGTATTGAAGAAATTTGCAATATAATGTTGACTTAGCTGCAACTGTGAATATCTGTGTCAACATGATTCACGGGTGGACGTTTTGCAATTATGCTACCCTAAATGCGGTGAGTTTGTACATCCAAGTGAGCGCACGAAATAATGTAGAAGCTTAAGAAGCCAGTTGTATATTTATGTTCTGTGTATATTTGTGTGTGTGTGTGTGTCCAGTCTCATTATTATTTTTATACAAACAGAAAATTAACTCATGTAGTCTTTAGTACCCAACCCAGTGAATGTTGAGTCAAAAAATTTCTATGAAATAGTGTGTTTTTTTTTGTCGTAGTTAACACACCACTGATTTCTAGAGCTTGGATAATGCAGCAGGGATCCAGAAAGGGGAACACAATAGGGATATTTCAGTATAATTTTGTTACTAATGTTTTCTTTTTTCGATATACATTGTAGACAATAGTTTTAAAAATGGGAAAATTATCTTATTTGTTGTCATGAGTCTATAAATAAAATACATTTGATAGCTTTTAACTTTTTTTTATGTATGGATAATAATATGCTTCTTGATTTACCTTTTGTTATTTATACTGTTTAATTGCAAATGTATCGACATCTGGGTCTACCTCCCATGTAGGCGCCATTGTGTTTACCAACTGAATTCACTTTATCGTTCATGACGGCAATAATGTTATGACCTCACTAACAGCTTCCCTTCTTTAAGATATCTTCTTGCTGATATTTAGACCCAAGTACATATCGAGAGTAAGCAATTTTATAGTTTATAGGATAGATAACACACTCACTTTCTAACTTAAGCCTACTAGTTAAATTATAAAAATAAGAGAAAAATAAAAACACTAAATGATAAAAAATAATGGTTTGTGGAATAGTTTTCCAGTAGCCTCTGCTCTACTCACATGTTTTATTTGTCAGGCACCATTAATGAGCCCACCTTACCTAGTCTTATACTGAGAAGTGTCTTCGTCAGATGGTTGATCTTGGTAGGGTTTTGGTAGGTGTATTTTCAAGAGCTTAGGACTCTTTTATGGAGTAGCTGTTGGGTTCTTTGGTTTCAAATCTGGTATCTTAAATTCTGTAGCTTTGTGTGTGTGTATGTGTGTGTATGTGTGTGTGTGTGTGTGTGTGTGTGTGTCGGTGGTTCAGCTGTAGGCTTGAATCCATGCTCGGCTTCTTCGATATGATCAGCCTTCAGCTTCTACTTCATATGATCTGTAACTTTTGGTACTTATCACTCTGGCCTTTTTCCATCTGGTATCATAATCATTTGTAGAAGGTCGTAATCGGACCTCCTGTCCTACCCGTAGCTCTGGCAGCTCCTTGGAGGCTTCTTCATTATTTTTTTATCTTTTTCTTTTCTTGTTGACAATTTCTTCGTGTACAGTACATGTTCTTGAACTTTGGATCTAAGAAGTGTCTCGTTGATTGGGATCATAGTTCTAGTCCGTCGGGACACCAGTCTTTGCACTGGACTCGAATTTAACTCCACTGTTGGGGTGTTAAGCCAGTCAATAATGACTTTCCAGATGTTTTTCTTTGAGCTATTGGACTTTTTAAGGATTGTTTTGGCTATTTTAACAGCCGATTCTAATTTGCCATTGCTTTGGCTGTGATATAGAGATGACTTTGAGTGATCTCAATCCTGAGAGAATGTTTTGAATTCAGTCTGTACAACCTGTTGTGCATTACCATTTATGACTACTGTTGGGATCCCATGTCTGCTAAAATGTATTTTAGTACACACAATGATAGTTGATGAAGTAATGTCGTGTAACTTATCGACTTCCAGGAAGTCATAGTAGTAATCAACAGTTATTAAGTAATCAGAGTTTTGAAAGTGAAATATGTACACGTTGCCAAGGGATTGTTGGTACTTCATGTGTTCGGAGTGGTAACTAACTTTTGTAGTCTTCGAGAAAACTCATTACAAGCTTGACATTTCTTGATTTGATTGTTAATGTCATCTGGACCCCTAATTTTGAAACGTGCTAGTAGCGATTCGCTAGCGTATTTCTCTCATCTCGCACACAATCTCACAAACCCCTAATTTTGAAACTTCTGCGCTGTGTAAACTTACATCACACGATCGAATAGCGAGCGGATTCTACTCGCCAGCCTCCCACCCTGCGAGACAAGCCTTGTCTGTCGAGTAGAGCACAAAATAACAACATAGATGCCATCCCTCTCTTCAGTTGCAGCTCTTTCTGAGAGTGATTTTGTTGAAATAAACCTACCACTGTATAAAATATGTTTACAAAAGAAAAAAATGTATTGCTTTGTACACTTTATTCAATCCTCCAATAAAAATATTTGTTTGAGTGAAAATATAATTATATATTTTAATTTAAAAAACTTGTCAATTTGGCTGAGTTGGTAGAGTGATTTGCTCATAAGCTAAATTTCGCGTATTCAAATCCTGTCATCTTTAAATCTTTTTTAAATTAATCAGAATTTAAACTTTAATTTTAAATTATTGTTTTAGTAATCATATAATTTGTTTTAAATATTTTTTTATAGAAGTATGCAAGGTATTTGAGCCTACGTAGGCTACCATAGTATTCCTTAAAAATAATTTAACAAGGTAGTAAATTAAAACTGTTACATTAATTTTGAAATGTTGTATGTAGGTGATTATTAAAAAATTAAATTAATGGGTTTTATGACATAATAATGTACACATTTAAAAATAAGACTAAGCAAGCTAATTATTATTTGCATAGTAAAAATCTTTGGGGCATATTTGGGTTTTAAAAATAGTTGCGGACATAAAATATTATTGAATTCTAATATTTAACAAGTGATTTAAATTCAGACAAAACATTAAATGATTGTAATCGGGGTGGGTTCAATCTCGTGAACATCTAAGTTTAAGACAAGCACGCTGCCAAGTGTGCTAAAGTGTATATTGATTGAGAGTATGGTTTAACTTTTACTCATATAACCTGAGAAAATTTTGAGACAACAAGCTTAGATGCAACAACTGGAAGATGGGTTTCCTAATAAAACGAAACAAATCGTTTTACATGATTCACTCAATACAATAAGTGTTTACTTTCAGTTACGTATCTTGTATAGTGGCGTGATGTAGCATCTCATTGCCTCAATCCTTTGGCACGTCATGGTTTTACAGTGTTGTTGGATTGAAAACTCAGTCGCAAGTGAGACAACACTACACTGACTCGCACTACAGTAGAAACCTTTCAAAATTAGCTCTGTTTTGGTACAGCCTGTGATTTGCGAGTTCATGAGTTGCGAGTTTGATCGCTAGTAAGTATTTTCACATGTTTCAAAAATAGGTGTCCGGCCGTGTGTGGCCAAAATAAGACATCATGTGCTTTTCTCAGACTTGACTCTACTACAAGGTGGCTGAGGTGGATTATTTGCAGCATTAGGGGCCTCAAGTCTTTTTGAATGATAGCTCACTGTCCATGGTATAGGATTCCGTCCTGAAGACTTAATTATCCCTGTAAGGCCAGTGTTCACGGGTGAAGGGTGATGTTAAGTTTTTTTGTTTAACCATCCTCCTAAGAAATTGCGAGATAACGCTTGTAGATCCGGGTCTTTCTGTGTGCTAGCTTGTTTGTTAATCAATGTTGTATTCTTCACATTTATATATTAAGACATGTTGAAACGCTCTATCGCTTTTGATAAACGTGAAGTCTGCTTTAAATCAGGATTACAAGCTCGTGACACTATACCAGAGACAAACATGTTTTTCCCCTGTTTGTAGGTTACATTGATATTTTACCGTTGAAAGCGCAACAGCATCCGTTGAAGCATTTTTGAAGCAGTCAACAAAGATTTTATAAATATAGTCTTTAAAGGTGTATGAACAGTTTTAACTGTGATATTGTCTTTACCAGATATGTATTGGTCGAATCTCTCACAAGCAAACATGCCTAGAATATCTTTTTCAATTATTTGGGCATAGTTCATTTCTGTTTTTGCTAACGCTCTTGAATCAAAGGCTACAGGTTGTCTCTCTTGTAGTATTGTTGCTTCTTGTTCTTTGATACTTGCATCACTCTGTATCATGGTTTATTTGGATCGTAGAACAGGAAAACTGATGCTGAGGAGATCAAAACTTTTAGTTGGATAAATGTATTTTCCTGTTCAGTTGTCCACTTAAATTCACTGTCTTTAGATGTCAGCCGACGTAATGGTTCGCATATATCTGATAAACTTGGTAAAAAATTTAGTTAAATATGTCCCGAAACCTAAAAAAAACTTTGCAATTCTTGCATATTTTCTGGTTGAGGCATGTGTGTTATCGCACTTACGTTCCCTGGGTCTGGTATAATTCCTTCCCGCGATATTACATGTACAAGATAGGAAACCTTATCTTATTTAAATTTTAGTTTTATAGGAATGATTATTTAAAACTAACTTGACGAGCAATGTTAAGCAATTTTTGAAGATTAATATTTCTCTCAGTTGCAACACTTAGATCTATCAAATGTTTGGTTTGGTAGTTTGCGCCTCCTTATAGACATCTTGACCTGTTCCTGTGGCGAATCAGATTCTGGTGTCGGGATGATCTCATTATCTAGATGTTGCCATTAAAAAGTAGTTATAGATATCTCTAATGGGTAAATGCGCAGGAATGGTCTGATCCTTTCTTCATCATCTGTTTTCAGCTTTGCTACCCTAGCGACCCCATCTGCTCCGGGATACACCTCCAAGACGATACAAAGAGGCCAGGTAATACGTTTTGTGGCATCAGATCAAATCAATACCAAATCGCCTACCTTGACGCTGCTGACCTTGCTTCGTCCACGATGCACCATTTGCTCTAGGTACTCACTCCTGAACTTCTGTCTTAGATCTTCACGCAGTTTTTGCAGGTACCTGCTTTTCTTGCCAAAGTCAATTTTGTCTACCACATCCAGATCTACTGTTTCATTGCTGGAAACTCCTTGTAGAAATGTGTCTGGTATCAAAGGCTTAAGTTCATCCAAACAATCAGCAACATAGGTTAATGGTCTTGAATTAATTATGCTCTCAGTATCACATAGTATTGTGTACAACTCTTCGCAGTGCACTGTCGCTCAACCCGAGGACCGTCTTTAACAGTTCCTTTACAGTCCTGACTAGCCTCTCCCACCATCCTCCCCACAAATCCGCTGTAGGTGGTATAAACTTCCATGTGATTATCTTGATGGCTTAGTAGGCTATTATTGCCTGCCAATCCAATCTCTGTAAGGTATAGTTGAGTCCCACAAAATTGATCCCATTATCAGAATATATAACAGAAATCTTCCCTCTTCGGGCAATAAAACTTATCAGTGCTATAATAAAAGCTTATAGAGAGAGGGACTGTACAAGTTCCAGATGTACGGCACGGTATATTGCGCATGTGAAGAGTACAATCCAGTCCTTTTCACCTTACTTCAGATAAAATGACCCAGCATAATCCACACCTAGTACTTCAAATACTGCTGTAAGACCTATTCTGTCCCTGCTTGGCTCAGCATCTTTTGCACTTAATGAGATTTGGATAACTTGTTTCGCTGCTTTTCTGACTCTTTGTATCCAGTACTTCTCCTTGAGTCCTGCCAGTAATGTTTGCAAACCTGCGCGGGGTGAATGCCAATGTTTCTTTAAAATTAATCTGACCACTGCTTCACGGTCGGATAGTAAGAGAATGGGGTTTATGAATTATTCACCTTCATCACCAATTATAAGCCTCGTTTTCACTCTTAAAAATTCTGAATCGTCCTTGAAGACCTTGATCCTCTTATCAAACTTCTGCTTATCTTGAAAACTTGTCGTTTCGATTACTTTCCACAACATGATCTGAGCGTCTTTTTATTTCCTCTCTTGTGAGTTCCTTTTTTTTACTTATATCTTCAAGACAAGATTTTTATAAAATCTGAGCATCCATCCAAGCGTTCGTACCATTTTGGTGTAGCTAGAAAAAATTTAGAAGACGAAGTCCAAAGCCCGAGGAACAGCTCGCAACAATTAAGAAAACACTTTTCCGTCTTTCAATATTACCTCTTCTTCAGAAGCAACAAGATCGCAGAAGGGTGAGGGTTCCCTCAACCAATAGAGACCTTCACACCATTTGGTTTCGGCCAGTGTCTTCGAACTGCAGCCCCTAGAAGGAAGGTCTACTGCGTTCATAAGCCCTGGAAAATGATGCCAATAATCTTGATTACTGTAGTGGCGTAGAGACTGGTGCTTGCATTGGTTACCTACAGGTGCTCGGGTTGACCCTGCGGACTGGTATGCCTCTGTTTGACTACTTTCGTTATAAGTAGTACACACAGCTGGGCCGTGATCCCACGTCACGAGCTCTACTCGTGGCACTGGCCCAGAAATGGGTGGGACTGTGGGACAGTGCAGTTTGATCGCCGACGGGTGATGACGTTGGCTAAGTGGTGGGGTCAGGGCTCCTGGCGTTCTGAGCCTCGCCACTTGGGGTTCTGGACCTGTGGACCTGGGCCTCTCTGCTCGTGCGGTGAGCCGTTTTAGAGCTTCGGTGCTAACATGAACCGTTAGTAGTGCATATGCTAGAACATGAGCGCCTCTACTCGTACGCACGAGTAGTGAGAAATTACTTTCCCACGCGCAATGGGCATAATCCCATTCCTCTACATATGGGAAAGAGTGGAGATCGAAAGGTCGCTTCTGTGAGCGGAAGTAAACATCTCCGGGTACCACCCTGAATAGGTGGTAGGCACGAGTACCCGGTTCCGATCATACCAGTGTATACTGGAAGGAGGGAGGAATTAATTTTAGCCCCCTCTACCAGGTATCTGGCCTAATCCGGATCATCCCACCCTTCGGGGAAGGGGTTGGGGTGGGGTTGTAGCTTTTTAGGTACCGACCTAGAAACTGCCTTGGGCCTTTATGTCCAGGGGTGTTGTGCCAGCCAGTCAGTGTACGAGCGTGTATCGGTAGTAGTATTGGTGTATTTATTGACATCTGTTACTGACAAATGTGTTCCAATTTTAATTTCACTTTATCCAGGTTAATGCTACCGATGAATCACTCCAAAAGAATGTCTTTCACTGCAGTAGCTATAATGATTCCTTAACCTGCATTGTAATCCTAGTAATGATGAATGCTGCCAGGAGCTCCAAGCGCGGAATAGTATAGATCACTTAAGCTAGCCCCCACCCCATCAAAATTTAAATTTAAATCATTATTATTATTATTATTAGCACCGCGTCTTACTACCCGTTCGGGTTATACGCACTTACGCTAATGTGTAATGGTAGGGTGATTGTGAGATGAAATGGAGGACCTACAGTTTAACGTGGAATCCGAACCACGGTGGAGGCCTGGCATTCCCCACATTCACAAGTTGTTATTAATACACGTCTTGTCAGAGGTGAAGGAAGGGTTTGATAATCAGATACATTTATGCCGGGACTGGGGATTGAACCCCAGCCGTAAATTTAAATCTACCACCATTTTGCACCTAAGGTAGTTACACCGATTATGGCCTAGCTTAGGTTTAAAACCTGCAGCGGCTTAATATGTCAGCATTAATGGATCTCTGCACATGTGTGTCATGGAGAATTTCATTAAGAACAAGGAAAAAAATAATTGAGCCTTCCTGATATAACCTGATTTTTTATATAAATTTTTTTTAGTTGGAGTGTATTTTTTTGGACTTAATATGGCCTGTTTTTTGTTTTGTAATAATCGATAGAGCTTATAAATAAAATGTGTATTGTGATAAAAATATGTTCATCATGTTTACATGTAAACTCATTTCAATATTAATAATGTGTAAGTTTATAGTTTACAAAAGACAACATTTTCACTTAAGCTTTCAAAAAATAATTTTATAATGAAAGTCTACTATAGACAATAACATTGTCCATATTCATCTGGCTCTACCAAAAAAAAGGGGGGGGGGACTTTTTATCAAAACTCATAAAAGGAATCTCATGTTAGCACTAAAAGTCAAGGTTAAGGTTGTCATTCACATAAAGGACAATCATCAGATGTATCATCTATAAGACCTATACATTCTTCATGGAAATGTGTGTCGCACTGCTTACATTTCCACTGGCAACACTTTAAGCGAAGACTCATCGCCTGAAGCACATAACAAACCACACAAAACAATGCACAGCATAAAACATATGTATAGTTTGAATGTTTCTAATATGGCCTACACAGGCCATAATGGGACCCCTCAGACTATTTTGTGTCTGCTGCTACTACAGTGGATTAAATTAAATAATATGGGATAAAAAATTTAATGCAGCAGTTAAAAGTGCATAACATACTACAAAAGAAATGAAGTGGCTTATAAAAAGAAAGCTCACCTGTAAGGAATAATAAGACTTCGCGCCACAACGGAAAATAAGATGGCTTATTTCTGTAATGCCCCAAAACACAATAAAGCTTTTGTGTGACGAATGCTTGCCACCCTAGCGCTATCTCTTAGTGTCAATACAAACGTTTCGGTTGTACCAACAGTACTGCATGTATCACATAGCGAAATTTCCAGTACTACCACCAATAAAGACAATAGGCCATAATCAGTGCAGGCACCTTATTTTGCACCATTTTGCACCCTAACCCTAGAGATTGTATATGTTTAGGGGGGCCAAGTTAAAAGTAGCCCCCCC
>CABFOV010002495.1:0-62670 GCA_902141375.1 Timema poppense
AGGGTTTGACAGAGGTCCCAAGTAGTATTGCCTCACACACATTTAATATTCTAGGGGTGTTCTACGTACCTCTTAGTAAAAAAAACTATTGTCAGAGGTTTATTTTTTATTTTGTATGGGGAATATGCCATATTGGTTCGAATCTTTGAGATGATACTGGTGTGGGTTTTATATGGAGTGTGCTCCATTGGTTCGAATCTCTGGGAGGACATTGATGAGTCATATTTTAATTGTTGGTCTTTAGTCCCTAGGTGAGCGTGTTAGCGCGTCAAAGCTCCTCTCCCGCTGGAAGTTAATCATCGGCCTAGACCCGTTCAATCCCCACTACCCAGAATACCACAATCCTGATGACGTCAGAATATATTTTGGGACTCGACCCGTATGCCAGTATGTCAGCATGACACGTCGAGACAAATCGGTGGGTGATGGTGACATGTTGAGACAGGAATAGGCAGCGGGAATATGGGGTACGTATAGGCTTAAATGGGAAAATAATTTTGCCATTGGGGTGCGTGTTCGACAAAAAGGGAACATTAATGCACGTTTTATTATTTTATCCCTGAGATACAGTATGGTCTGTGAAAGGTTAATATAAAATTTTCATTGACTGTTAACGTCAAATTTGATGAGTGAATCAACCGTGAGGGAAGAGGCGGGTTTGCACTGGATACATTGACCGCCTTCGAAACTGGTTTGCTTTGGCGGTACGGACAAAAATATCGAACTTGCTGCTGGCACACTTGCAAGACTAGGGGTATATGAAAAAGATTTCCACTAAAAATATCCACCACCTCTTTCTTATTCTTGGTGACTTTTTACGTCGGTAATTGACAGAAAACTGACATCGTTTCTTTTTATGATGCCCTTTTAACCTGAGCCGTTCATCACTATGTTGATCTTTTGCACCACCTCTCGTTTATGATAATTTCCAGCCGGTCCAGCACGTGGGCATAGTAACTCTTAAAGGACAACGTTAAATGGTGACGTCTGAGAGCACATCAATTTCTGTATGAAGTGCCTTTTTCCCGTTGATTTTTCAACACTTATCAATAAAGTCGTTTTTAACAACCTGCTGAAAAAAAAAAATCAATGGCTGCGTTGGTAGGGAACATCATAGTAGTAGATAAAAGATGTTCTTCTTCCCTCCTGGTTGATGTATCTTTGGTAGGGACAGTTCATGATTGGCAGCTTCTAAAATGGGGTTTAATGCATACTTTTACAAATTCAAATGGCACAGATTCGCCGGTTTCTATTATATTGATTTCCAAAATCTAAATTTCTCGTCTATGTACGGGCACGTTGTCCAACGAAACATAGGTGACGGTCTTGTGTGCGTCGTACACATATCTTGCGTTGTTGACGCCGATTATGTGTAGTAGTAGTGCTTATATATTGCCCACATGTCGAGGCTCTACATATCTGGGTGAATGTACATCTGAGACGGCAAGCCAAGTAACATGTTGCCAGGATAGGAAGGATCAATGACTTTTATTAAGTTAGTAGGGAGATGAAATTGAGGATCTATAGTTTAAAGTGGGATCTAAACCACTGTGGAGGCGTGGCACTTCACACATTCACATGTTGTGATTAATACACGTCTTGTCAGAGGTGAAGGAAGGGTTGGCAATCAAAGCTAGCGGTTAGTAAATTCGTTGATACCTTAAGGGCGTCCAGCCAGAATATGATCCTTATACATGACGTCCTTACCATCAGGGTCCATCTTATTGTACCATATAAGGTTTTGACCTTTAGTACGGGGGTGAAAGAACAATGGCAATTTCCTACTGTCCGTCAAGTGTGAGATGATAAGGGAGTCTTGAGGTGAAGTCCGTGACTGTATTTTTCGGAAAATATCCCAAAAATTGTTGCTCTTCAAATTGATCTAAAACCGATCTTTTATGGCAGAGCAGTGGCGTATTTGGAGGGAATCCAAATGCCAAACTTGGTGGAGCCACCTTTTCCCTGCACGTAAATTTTTTTTTAAATTTCTAGCACCTTTACTAGAGGTGTGTGTAATTTTATTAAAAAGTTTCAGGAAGATGTACATGCTGCAATTCTTGTTCGTAAAAAGTCCCCTCCATTTTCTCGCTATCAAGATTGATTAATCGATAAACGATGGGCTGGTGCAACACAACGCTGACGACTTTGAAAATATCTTCAATCCAATTGATCTCCTACCACTTTTCAAACAGCATTTTGGCTTTGCTGATGCACACCGTGTCGCCGACTTTGCTTTTTGCATACTACCTACTTTGTTTTATGTGACGGTTACCGTATATGTTGTCTTTGACTTTGAGTACGTTGGTCTTTGGAACATGTTCAGGTATCATATTTATACTTGAATATTTGGTACCATTTTAGTCGTCAATGAAATCCTGAAAGGACATCTACATAGCTTTACGTGCTATTTTTTAAAATTGGTACTACATGCACCCCTTTAGATTTGTGTTGAAACGTTCCACGATGCTTGCATTCATATCCCGATTATTGGTAGTATATTAATATACGCCTTATTTTTTGAGAAATTGCCATACAAGACATGACGTGAAATCTCTCTTCTTTTTTTTCAATTGTAAGCTTAGAGTTATAGGTCCACTTTGTTTTAAAATGTTCTGAAATGCATCTCGCAAGACACTCCAAGTTTAGAAAGAAGCATCTTCGCCCAGGCCATCTTGCTAAACACGTCGATGACGGTGAGAAATTACATAACGCCGTCGTTGTATTTGATGAAACTACATACATAGTTGAGAATGTCTTGCAAGAGATCGTCCATGTTGAACGCTATGCATTCGTTACATAAACATTATTTTGTTACTGGTTTTCGTAAAGTTTAGGCGTCCTGGAAAGGAAGTAATTGCTAATGTTGATCTTATATTTCTAAGAGGCTTTTATGAGCATTGCCACCCTTAGAAAATCTGTAGGACGCAGAGGGTGGTAATATGTCTACCATACGATCCATTAGTCACTGAAAGGCAGCCACCTGTTTTTTTTATTACATTGTCAATTTCGTCTTATTCTGAGTTGATTTTTCGACGGTGTGAGTGGCTTAGGGCACCAAGCGTTTGGGTTTGAAAACCTCGCCGCGAGAAGCTTTAGCTATCCATTTGTTCGCTGTATCTTCCTGTTATGACCAGTTCGTTGAATAGATCCACAATGTTGGATCTTCGGAGAAGTGTGTTGTGAATTCTCATCTCCCCACTGGGGTCCCACACTATACCAACTCGGGTAATAACATCCTCGAATAAAAATTGAATTTTTTTACATGCCTGGATGGACACAGTATTGAATATTACTGGTATGGGGAGTACCACCTGTAAGGTGGTGGTGGGGGAGGCCGACTTTTCAGAAGCGAGCACCTTTTTCATTTCCTTGTCCATTTTCGTTAACAATAGACTAGTTGTCGATAGAGCATACTTGGGGTGTTGCTTGTAATGGTGTAATGTTTCCGGGGACATACATCTAATAGTCTCCATGTACTTAATTTCCTATTTGTGTAATATTGAACCCAGGACATCGCTGATTATGGGCGTTAAAAATAACGGTAAAAATGCTCCTCATTTCTTGTCTAGTAGTCGTTTCTTTTTCTTTCAACACCTTCCTCGTTTTACCATTGATTAGTGGTATAATTAATGGAATTGTCTAGAGCGAAAATTAAGACTTTCTAAATCAATGAGGGGTGTCATTCCCAAACAGGAAAGAGGCCCGCATTATATCATTAATGGGACATTGAGGGCCACATATTAGATTTTTATCTATAATAAATAAGTTTAAAACAAATTAAAACGCTTTCTTTTTTTATCCTATAATCTTTTTCCTGTTTTGGGACAGACATAAATAGATGGGCGAGGGCGTCGTCTATATTTAAGAAAATACGACTATGCCCAAGACCTATGTGTTCTCAGGATACAGGAATATACGAGGTGAAGACGTCCGAATCTATTTTGAGAATTGTGACTATGGCCCAAATGGATGGGAATGAACACGATTTCAGGGGACTATTTCTAAAGGGAGGGTTTCAACATGTATGTAGGTAAACTGACCGGGTGTTCACTTAGCTCTCAGTCTATTATATACTTACAACGGAAGAGTAGCTCTGATAGACTTTTACAAGGGCTGGGATCCAGACCGATAAAATGGGACGTCTGATTAAAAATGAAAGCACCAATGTTCTCCAAGGTTTCGAACCAATGGGGCATGTTCCCAATGAAATATAAATTTGACACCAACATTCACCAAAAGATTAGAAGAAATAGTGCATATGTCCTATAGAAAATAAAAAATAAATAAAACATTTTACGTGAGTTTTGTTATTGAAGGGTGCGCAACCAACACCCATAAGATTGAAATTGGTACAAGGCAATACAACATGGTGTCATTGACTTCCTTCAAACTCAGAACATTAGATGTTTATGGAGGGGTCTCTTCTTGCATAGCCTACACTCCTTTTGAACATATAAAAAGTAAAATTGTTTCTGTTTTCAAAAAGCTTACGTACTACTTCCAGGAAGTTGTTATGCTATTGATAAATGACCTATGTCTTTAGAGGGTAAAGTAGTGTTTTTTAAACTAATACAAAATATGGTTTTCACAAAAAAAAAAATAGAGAACTAATGAATTTATTTGGAAAAGTATTTTGTATAATGTACAGAATTCCGGAAATATTTTAAGCCAGTGATTAATCAATAAAATTGATGTTTATTCATATGTAAAGGACAGTTTCTGAAATAAGGTATGTTCGCTTAAAACTCGATACGTATTGAATCGATATAGATGCTTGTTTATTTGTAGAATATTTTTTGGAAGGTTTAAAACCATTTACTTACAAGCCATTTCTGTAGGGTAATTATAACCGACGTTAGAGCCAGAAAGAATTGATGAATTTTCGATTTAAAGGCAAATTCTGTTGACACTAATCAATTTGAATTAGATTTATTTTATATTATGTAAAACAAATCTTCAAACGTTATAATATTTTGATCAACGAGCTCTCTATGTGTTTAGAGAACTGTTAAGTGGTTATAAAACAAAAAAAAACTACTTAAAAAAATATTTTGTCTTAAACTACGTGAACATACGTGACTATACTCGACTATTGAATATGGTATTAAATTTTTTTTACTAATTTTGTCACCAAGGAAAACGTTAAATTCAAGTCCAAGGAGATAAAATCGTTCAAGGCTTAGAACTGATATTTTTTTGGTGATTTGTTTCGTAATCAAACTAGTAGGTAAATAGTGTTTCTTTAGCATTTAGAAATTACACATGTAATGTTCCTAGTTTTTGGTTTGATCCTACAATTACATAAAACTAGTCAGAAAAATATATGAATTTTCCCATTAAAGTTCAACTGAATATTTATAATAGCAATGGAATTAATATTAAATAGCAGTAGGGCTCATGACATCAACTTGGCCTTGACCTACTTTCATTTTCACCAACGTAGGGCGAATAATTTTTTTTAGTGAAATTAAAATAATAAATTAGGGGGGATAAATACTTAGCAAGAATAATTTTGCTTCAATTTAAATTAGTATAATTACATATTGGGGTAGCTTTGCTTAGATAAAGTTAAGTTTCCAAAAATAAATTAAGATAACTATCTATTAAGGATATCTAACTTTCTAGGATAACCTTTCTTCAGGTGAAGTAAGGATACAAAACGTATTAATTTAAAAAAGGGATAATTATTTGAGCAAATGGGTTACGTATCGAAATAATTGGGACATAATTAAGCAAAAGAAGGTGCGTGTTAGGTAATAAAGTTGTACAGAGTTCATAAAAACAATTACGTATCGACCAAAAGTGAAACACAACTGTGACAAAGAGGTGTATGTTCATTTAAAAATAGGAGTACATAGTCGAGCAAAGGAGCTGCATGTTCCATTAATAATGGGGGTACATATGCCAAATGAAATTAGGATAACTGTTCCAAGTGACATAAAAATAACTAATTATTTAGAATACCTACATTCTGACAGTAACATTTCTTCAATTTCTTCAACTTATCGGGAAGTTTAGGTTGGGGGATCGTATGGACGGTACGGATCTGTTCCACACTAAGATCCCGCTGGCTGTGGTAAGGTTGGGAGGGGGTGGATAAGGTGTATGGTCACAGATGATAGCTGATGGGGCTTAGGGAGAGATGGGAGTGGAAGAGAAGAACATGAATGGTTTAGAAGGTACAGGAATATCTACCTGGGGTAAAGTACAGGGGGGATTTAGGGGAAGAGATTACGTTGGGTTGGTTCAAGGAAGTAAGTGACATAAATTTACGTGAACGTGGTGGAGTCTGGAGTATGGAGCAGATAACTGGCTTAGAAATTAGTCAGTCCCCGAATGGAATATCCTGGCTGGGTGTTGCTTGAGGCGATGTCTGTTCTTATGTCTTACTTCCCGTTGATTGGTTCTTCGTTTTCTCTCATCGGTTCTGCTGAGCATTTCTTGAGCGTTGCTATAGGTCCCTACTGTTTCCAAACAGACACTGTAGGAATGTTGATAGTGAGTTAAGATAAGAAAGGAGTGTGAGAGATAAAGTGTGTAAATGAACCTCATCATTCGCATGGTGTGGTGCGGGTGAGGTGGAAGGAAGGGAATACCTCAGCACTTATATGGCGTGATAAGGTAAAATAATTGGAAAACTTGGCATTCAGATGGCGTGATGAGCGGGAAGGAAGGGGAAATCATCGGCACTCGGAAAGCCGATAATGGTGAGGTAAAGGAAGGGGTAATCTCTGAAGTCAGTTCGTGAGGAGAGGGGGAAGGAAGAGAAATCCTCAGCACTCGAAATGTGGTGAAAGAGAATAAAAGAGAAAAACCTTAACATTAAAATGGCGTGTTGAAGTGGGAATAAGGGGAAGTGAGTGTTAAAGGGTAAAGACATGACCAGTATCCATCCAGTTGTGATATTTTATTCCTAGATCTAATCGCGGTCGGGACCGCTACAGAACTATACATAATTTGAGCTGTGTTTGAGCTGGCTATATAGTCCTCACGGACGCGCATTTGCTCGTTGGAGAAGGGATGATAATATTCGCACGCAGCCTTCACTGGAGGGGCGAGCAAGGTGAGCGTGAACCTTCTTTTCCCTTATTGTAATAGAGGGCTGTGTTATCGGTCAGGGATGGTGTGGGTGCGTGTAAGAGCGAGTCAACTAGCAACTATTCAAGGTCAACATAGGAACCGGTTACGCACAGGCTATGAAGGAGCATATAACTGTCAAAGGGTCAGCTGTGGTGGAGACTCCTTAACGGTCATCCTCCACTAGACAAAACTAGTGGATATCTAGTGAGAAAAGGGGGAAATGATCTCCGTGAGGAACTTTCACAACTCAACTCTAATGTAGAAGCGTTAGCCATATATAAGGGAGGTGTTCGGTATGAGGACCAAGAAAACTTCCTTCCACATAGATCCAGGACACTGGAGAGACGTGGCTGGATTCCAGTAATATCCCTCTAAAGACCTAATCAAGACACCAAAACTCATAACCACTGTCATGAGATTCGTTGTTTTAAGTGTTGTGGCTCTAGCCACTAGCACCGGGAATGTCTTGCGCACCAAACGATCGTTCATCAGTAGATAAAACTAAAGACAACCGTTTCAAGCCTCAAATAAACGGTCCATCCTGACTTGGGGTTATAAATCATTGAGGGAACAAAAAGCGACAATCCTGTAGCTCGGATTATTGCCATAATAAATGTATTTGTGACCAATTTCCCCCTGAACACAGGTGTGTTTCGTTTCTTCCTGCAGGAAGATGTGTGCCAGCGAGTCAGATCTGGCCAACTACAACCTACGTCAATAGTTATTTCGCAGTCGGTCTTGGAACTGCTACCAGGTAGAGGAATGGGCGTATTGACAGTAAAAGTGGGAAGGAAGGTGCTGTGAACAGAATTTAGTGTATGGACGAGTATGTGTGAAGAGTGTGTGCTAGGTTGTGATTTTTTTCGAAAGACAAAATGCCGGATACACCTCATTGGAATTAATGTAGTAAGCAGAGATGAAATAATCCCAGAACTTGTTTTAAAGCAAATGTGGGAATAATTAATTAAAGATTTAAAGCTACAGGTAGGACTAATGTTAGGTGACCTCCTTACATTAGTTCTTTCAATTCGAGTTATCGAATCTAATATAGAATGCCAAGAAAAATATGTAATTCTAACATCTCTTTCATTGGTGCAAGAGGCTGTGGGTGAAGTCTTGCTTAGAAACCCAGGAGAGGAACCAGACACATAGCAAATAGTAACTCACGTTATGTATAACATCATGTTTTATAATGCGTGCTGGAGTAAGCTAGATACAAGAGGCCGACAAATTCGACTTGAAATAGGCAAAAATAATTTTACACAATATCAACTTCAACAAACCCAGGCGTGCATAAATCTTTTATCACGTGGCTGTGGCCAGAAGCAAGAAAGTCAACGGCCACGTGTCTGTGCTGCCATAACAAATTCATAAAGGACAGCATTCCTAATTTGGCAACTCCATGGCGTTTATCAATCCACAAAAGAGGTGAGGTGTAGAGGGAGGTAAAGAAGATGGTGGACACAGGCGTAATAAGCCAGTCAACATATCAATGCTACACCCCGGTGGTGTTAGCCCACAATAGGTATGGTTTATTACGTTTCTGTGTGGATTTTAAAACAATGTGACCAGCTAGCTACTACCAAGGATTGATTTTATCCTTATATTTGCAGTCAGTCTAGTGGCGGCGTGAACTAGCCCTAGAAGATCGCCCCAAGACTGCCTTCTGAGTAGGGATGGGGCTTTGGGAATTAATGTTTTCCCTTTTGGTGTTTGTAAAGAACAGCAAACTTTCAGTTCACAATAGCACCTATTCTCTCGTATCCAATACAACATTACTTTTTTTTTTATTGTGGATACCGATGCCAGGGCTGCGGGGAGTTAGGAGTCCTAAGCCAGTTTCAAAAGGGTTTAGAGCGTATAGTCACGTACTTTAGTTGGACCCTAACAAAGCAAGAGTGAAGTTACTGTGCGACCGGGAGTAGATTTCCACGTGCATATCAGTGAAGTGCGTTTTACAGACTGCAGTTTTCTTCGTTGGTTAAAGAGTTTTCAAGAACCAAGTGGACAACTGGCAAGGTGGCTGGAGCAGTTGGTTGAGTTTGATATAAAAGTAGTTCACCGGGCAGGCATGCAGTATGGAAAAGTAGAGGGGCGGTCACGACGGCCGTAAGAACAGCGTGGTTCATATTTCGCCAAAATTTGTAAGTGACGACAGAGAAATCCCCGAAGTACCAAGGACTGCAAGCAAAAGAGACACAATACTGTGTCCTCAAGTTAGAACACCAATGGACGGTGTATGTAGGCCACGCATTAATCTACTCCGCCAAAACTCAACAGACAGAACAGACAGAACAGGCAGGGCTTTCCAGGGACTTTCACTTTTTGTGGATACTTATGAAGCCTCAATTGAGTGATTAAGGAATGCTTTACATTGGGGACCGTGCCACGGATCAGGCTAAATCTCGTGCGCATCTAGAAGTTACCTAAACATGTAAACGATTACGGGAACATTTTTTATTGAGCAGGCATCCAAAGTGATGTGCGGTGGTGGTACGAGACGTGTGAGGGCCGTAATAGGCACAAAATTTTGAAACTATTACTATTCATTTAGAAACATTATTATAAATTACTCTGAATAAATTATTCAATATTTACCTGAAAAGCTTATTCTTTGAAATTTTCTTTTTACAAATATTAAATAATGGATTTGAGACTAATATAAATAGTTTTATTCAATTTGCGATACATATATCACTATTAATAGTTTAGAAAATATAATTTTCTTGGAATATTTATTAAATACCTCGAAACAATTAATAATGGACTTAAAGCAAAAAATTGTCTTATTCACCTTGAAATACATATATTACTTTGACTCGCTTATTAATTGTTTTTAAACAAATTAATTTGAAAAGGCTACTTTTTATATGTATTAATTTTTATTTTTACGAACTTTTATTTAACAACGAAAACTCATTGTTAATTTTTATTAGAAGTCAAAAAGTAGCATGATTGGGATTTCAAACTGCAAGGGTTTTTATGAAAAATCTCTTCCAGATACAAATGTATTTTCGTTTGTGGGGTGTTTATAGACAAGTCCATCTCGCACCATATTTTTCTGGCGTGTTTAAACCTCTCGAAAGTCAAGTCGCTAGTTTGATATCTGGTTTTGCAGATCAGCTGTTTCAAAGCTAGGTATTTGTGAGTTTACGAGCAAGATTGAATAATCCGCTAGTGATTCGCTACTAGCAAATTTCAATTCTAGGGGCCCAGTTTTTTTGAGAGGTATATTAATATTGCCTGTCTGAGCTACATCATTTGTAACCCAATGGTGGTACAGATTCCACGTTAAACTGTAGGTCCTCCATTTCATCTCACAATCACCCTATTTATTACACACTAACATAAGTGCGTATAGCCCGTACGGGTAGTAAGAACTGATGCTAATAATAGTAATGTATCACTCAATAAAAATACGTTGTCTCCGTCTGGGTTTTAACCCACGGACATTGGGTCCTGATGCAAGCACTTTAACCCAAGACCACCGAGGTCATTTTAGATAATATTATCTTTCAGCTAGTCAGTTATAAAAAATCGTAAAACACACATTAACTTAATGAAAAGCTTTTTATTTTAAATGGGACTTAGAATAAATATATTAATAATGATTAATTCATTTAAGTTTTGCAAAAACTAAAATGAACACAAAACCAAACCGTATAGCTTTACAAATTTTTGAGGTAGGAAACAGTAGCTACCGGTAGCATCAACAATCGAAGTTTCTAAGGTGCTACTCTTGCAATAGACAAGACTGCCGAAGACGGGGAGATTGGAGCTCAATCTCGGTCAAATGCACTTAGGATGGTTTTTCCTAAATGGTTACTCACTCTCCCTCCACGAAAATGTGGGTGCACTTCCGCTAAATAAACCTTCCTAATCCCTAACACATTAGTAGGTGTATAACCAAACGGTTAGTAAGATGCGCTGCTGAATTCATAAAAAATAATACAATCACATTTTACAAAATTTGCCCTATTTTTTAAGGGAGATTAACCTCTAAAAAACAAGCGAGAGTGACAACCCTGTTTCCCAGTAATAAGCACGATATTTTGTATAATCAAGCCCCAACATTTGGTAGGATGGTGAAACAAATTACAAATCTTAAGCTTGTCTTGAATAGTTTGCTGAAAAAAGATGTAAAATCCCATTTGATTTATGGAGTGTAGTGTTTTTTTTAATGAGTTTTCTGTCTCACTCCATGAAATAGTGGGTACATTTCCTATAAACTCCTCATATGTGTAAATATGCGGATAGCCCAGATGAGTAATAAAACGTGGTGAACTAGTTAAGCAAGCCTTTCCTTAAATACGGTTTCCATGATTCGCTTTTGGTTAATAAATTTTAGTTAAAAGATGCTCTTTGCACGATTTAATACGGGTTGAAGCAACATTTTCATAAAAAATAAAATGCGTCAGATGAAGGGGCTGGAGATTTTGTCTGAATGCATTATAATAATTTATCCGAAGAACCTATAAGGATTTGATAAATTATCAAGACAAAATGTAAAAAACTATCTTCTTCTGGTGTAAGTTCTTGTATCACAAGATGATATCAATAAATGGCTCTCAAAATTTCTGAGATATTTAGCAACAGAAGATGTGATAATATACAGTATACATAAATCATTTGTGAATAACTGAAAATAAGTTTAAAGAATTTCTTAAAAAATATATAATGTAATTTGAAAAAGAGATGTAAATGCAAGTATAACTTGTATAATTAGAACTAAAGTTCCGGAAAACATTGATATATTTAGTTACGGGGGTGTAATCTAACACTGAGCTATATATATATAGAGTCCCAAAGTATTCAATTTTCTAGTTTATACTTCTCGTTGGTTGTAATGCGATTAAAGTAAAGATGGGTGTCACGTGTCTAGAGGAAACTGAATAACTAATTTTCAAATGGTGTTACATTAATTTATCAACTTTTCGGGTTGTCAACCTAAGTGAGCTTTGGCTATTTTACATTCAAATGCATTTCAACCTTTATTGATCAACAAAAATCTAATAATGGAAACGTGCTTTTACTAATTTGGTTTCAGAAAAACAATGAAAATAGTGAATTTTAAATTTTTTTTAACTAGAGTTTCAATGCCTATTTAATGTTCTTCCTGATATAAAATTGAGGACTTAGGTCAAGGATTTGATAGAATCCTGGCTGGATTCAGTAAATAAGTGTTTACAAATTTTGAATTTGAATTCACTTTTTCAATATTCAACGAGTATTGATTATTTACTTAAAAGTTAAAACCACTTTTATCATTCTGATCCCTCAAATTAATGCGAGTTGCATACAGCTTGAACGAACAGTAAGATCCGTAGGACTATTAAAACACCGCATCGTTTGAGTACGCGGGATAAGCCGTCAACCTCGCCTAGTTTGGTTTTTCGGTGACAAGGAAGTCGGGGATTGGATTTTGACCAAATATACTGATACATTAAAAAGAAAAATTCTACTCACTTTCCACGTGCATGGAGGTATTTTTCCTTTAATTGTTAACTTTCTCATTCATTTCCTATTTGAATATATACATAGAGCCCTGGTAAGAGGTAAGAAACGATTTACAAAATAAAATAAGCTATAATAACACTTTATTTTAATCTTATGCGGGTGTTATTATATTTTTTAAATATCCTACTATCGCATCACAGAGTTTTCTCACTTACATGTTTATTCTCAAATAGAAATTTCACAATAAGATACAAAAGAAAACCATTTTCAATAAGAACCAAATGGATAATGACAGTTTTGTTCGAGGTACTAGTTAATACAAGACTTATTTGGAATATGTTTTTCCGGAAATGCACCTTAAAAAATACTGTCAATGCTATTACTTAAAGCTATAATTTTGTTTTTGGGTGGTTAGTTTAGTTAGTTCTGTTTTAGGCAGCTCTAATCTACATGCAAAGAAGGACGGTATGTAACGACTAATAAAACTAATTTTTTATGTATTCATACTTCAGTTCAACGGATCTATAGTCCGAAAACGGATAAAATAATGATACTATAGTTAATTTGTTTGATGTTGGCAGTAGAAAAAATTTGATTCATAAAACACCCTCCTACCGTGTTATTATTATAGCTATAACTTGATTTACTTTTAAATGTGTACTTGGAGCACCTTTTAGAAAAAACAAATATATATTTTGCGGTCAAAATTGATAATATTGTATTATATTATTAGTGTTTATTTATAGGTTTGCCTTAGCTCAGTCGGTAACGTGTTTCCCTATTGAGCTAAGGGTCCCGGATTTAATTCCTGGCATGGCATAAAATTTATCATAGATGACAATTTGGCTTACACTTTCACATTGATAAATTGACTGCTGCTGGGGACTGGATGTTGTGTCCGACCTAGTCTTAAGATAAAATAAAAGTAAGGCATATGAAGTTGTGGCAGGCCAGTAGTGGAAAATATATGACTTGAATAAAAAACTGACCCAGGCCGCAGGCTGGAAGCAGTCATGGATGTACAGTAAATATATATATATATATTAATAGGTATTTATAATAGATATCAAAGGGATTGCTGCAGATCACGCCTTAAATCATAAGCACATGGAAATCTAGTATATTTTTGTATGTCAGTTATGTTCATTCTCAAGAAAATTGGGGTATATCTATCGTCCTAACCACAACTCCTTCCCTTTTTAAAGTCATAAATAAAGTTCAAGGCTGTCATGATCATTTTGAAAACTTGATTTCCTTCTTTGTAAATCTGATACTGAGGCATATTTGTTCTGCTATCATACTTATAGATTCCGAATTATTTTTATAAATCCTTCCAAAAGCTGGTAAAGAAGTGTGTTTTAAATGGTGGATTTACTCTTCGACCCACCTTTTTTTAGCAACTCATATCCGTCCTTTCTTTCTTTCCTTAGAGTAATAGCATCGATATAGGGCTAGAGCGGAAAGGGTGCTTTCGTCCCCTCGCTGTACAACAGATCCTTGGGGGGAAAAAATATCTAGATATCGAATCGTTTCAAGGCTGTCACTCACTTGTCGGCTCTAACTGAACCATAACGAACATCCCGAAAAATCTCTCCCTTCTCTTTCTTTCAGTTCGGCTTATGTTTCGTTGACTGACCTTCTAGGGTTCACAAACATTTTCATTTCTCATGTCGGCCCGCCTGCTAAGTGTCGGTAGCTATGAGTGTAAGTGGCCAGTCTAGCTCGCCCAGATCATTAATCATGCAGTGTTTAGAAGGCTGTGTGCGCTTGCTAGTATTAGTAGGGTCAGGGGAAGCATGGCATGGCGTGCCACCTGGCAGGGTTACCACTAATAGAGACGTGTTGTTGCTTTCATAAGCTTGTTTGCGTTTATTTTTTTTTTCTCTGCTTCTTCATTCGAAACCAGTGATTATCATGTTAGTGCCACATTTCACGAGGGAATAGGGACAGCTCAGTCTTTTGTATTTTATAAATGGTCGTAAAACTTAGAACTTGTTTCTATTTTCTTCCTAGTGACTTAAGCTGTGTGTTGATGTAATTAATTAAAGAATAAGAGTAACATTTATTAAGAAAAAATAATAACTAGGCCTATAGCAAATTTGGTATAATTAAATTAGTGAAATTTTGAAAGTGCCAATTTGGCATTAAAATACTGTTCTTGCCGAAATTTAAAAAAGTACTAATACCAGATACAATATCATTCAATAGTTTGCAATTAACCACACACAATGTTCCAAAATGCGGGCATTTCTTTCGATGCTTATAGAATAACATTCGTAGTGATCAGTTTTCTTATTCGAAGTTACTTGGTAATGTAGTTTTTAAGATAAATAGTGTTGAGGGATGTAATAGTGGGAAAGGGGAAGGGGTGGGGGTAGTGGGGTTGGTAATGGTGGTGGAAGTGATGGTTGTTAGTAGTGGTGGTAGTAGAGACAAAAGGAGTTATTGAAGGAGTGATGTTATGGGTAGAGGTAGTGTTAGTGGAAGTGGCGATGTTAGTGGAGGTGGTAATGCTGATTGTAATGGTGTTGAATGTGGTGGAAGTGGAAGTGGTGGAGGAAGTAGCGGTTGTAATAGTGGTGTAAGTTTTGGTAGTAATGGAGGTGGAAGTGGTGTTATTAATGCTGTTGGTATTAGTGGTGGTAATGGTAGTGAAATTGAAGGTCGTAGTTTTTATGGTAATTTTAATGTAATAAGTGGTGGTAGTGGTGGAAGTGGATGAAGGTGTATAAGTAATGGTCATGGTAGTAGTGGTGGTAATGGTGGTAGAACTAGTGTTGGTGGCAAGAGTGGCTTTAATTTAGGAATAAGTGCGCATGTGTGTTGGTAGTGTTTATGGTAAAGGAGACGTTGGTATCCTAGTATTTAATATTAAGTTCGAGTGTCGCTACCTTCTATCAACCACTTTTATTACCTATTTATTACTTAAATTTTTTTTAACATTAGTATTGGGAAAGTGTGCATTATGTGACAGAAAAGGACCTAATGTCCGACCAGACATTTTCCATAAGAATCAATGTATTATGGTTGTACAGGGGATGCCTTCATCTTTCAAGGCTAATGTTTTCGATCTTCATTTACTCTCTGCTCCTCTGTGGCCTAGCTTACTAAACGCAGGCGTCTTGGCCGACAACCAAACTCCTGACTAAAAAATCCAAGTCGATCTAAACGCTACAAACTAAACATTCTGTCAGCCCCATTTAAAACATACGTTTTCCCATCCTCTCTTCAAACTAATTACTCCTAAAAATTCCTAAAATTGGGTGGGATAATATCCAGGGCTGCCAATGTCATGACTCACAACGGTAAATTACCCTCTTCAACCCCCCCCCCCCCTAACTCAGTCAACAATTTATATATCCATCCCTAGCCCTCTTCGCCCAGTGCCTTGATGCAAAGCAACAATATTGCATAAGGTTTAATTCCCTCGTCGTATTCTCTAACACTACGTACTTCTAATTAAAGCCAATGTAGATGCATGATCCTCCTTCCTACTGATGATAACATACACACCACATATATTTAAGAGGTAAGCGATTCCCATACAGACTCTGGGAGTACTTTGAAAAAGGGCACCCCTTCTCTATCGTGCCAACCTTTACCTACACCGTATTTTCTTAGCACTTAATAGCCTTAAATTTTTATCAGAGTCTTGGAACATTCATATAATAGTAGTTCATTGATCATAGAATTCATCCTACAATTTGTAATCGTTCATATTTAGAAGACATAATGTTTGATCAAAGCTTATATCTTACAAGATTGCAGGTCTACCATACTTATAACATATTTGATCATTCCTCAGTGATTGATACATAATAATAGATGTAACCTTACATTAATAGTGAAATATCATTCTAATACCTCATTCCTCATTTATAGATACACATAATAATTTAATCATAGTCAATTAATAATTCCATTCATTATATTTAATCATTATTCATATATCATAATCTTTGATCAAATCATATATCAAAGTAGGTTGTATGTCTAACATTCTTATGAAATGTTTAAACATATTTCATTGATCATAACATACTTCATACCTGATTGAATCATGCATCTGACATTTTATATTCTTTCATCGATCAGAAAAAGACTTCATCAGAATTCTTCCGTCTTCAACCAACTTCATCAGACTTTAATCGACTTAAACCGATTTTGACCAACCTCAATGGATCTAAACAGATTTCAAAATATTTTAACATACTTAAAGAGACCTCAACATGGATCAACAAGTCATTACAAGTAAAGAGTAGATTCTTCTTACCGCTATTCCTTTACCCATTTTCATCCTTACCGCCATACACTCTCTCTAACAACTGCTAATTTCCCTCACTCCCTACCCTCCAACTTATTCATCCATCCTTCTCCCTAAACCATCCTTAGCATCATAATATATTCATCCTATCAGCAATTAATACCTTTTCTCCCTCGTGTCACCTTTGTATTTGGTAGAATTTGTTAATGTCCCTTCGCATCCGTATTATGATATCGAACTAAGGACTGATAGAAGTTGACATGGGATCAACACTCTCCATCCTCTATAACGCTCAACCATAGACCCAATCCTACTTCAGGTCTAATATAGGGTCCTCCCTCACTTCTGCTATACATGGGTACCATCATAGGTCCAACGATTACAATATTGGCACCATTCAAGATATACTTTCTCACTTTGCTCCAGCATGATAAAATCATACTTGCCTCATCTAATATACTATTATATATATACCATTTTAAATGCATAGATTTATATATATTATAGACACATAATAATATTTACATGCAGATATACCATTATAGATACACACATTCCTTAATATATACAATCGTATACCACCATCACACTTTAAACTACCCAGCCACCCACCCACCCACCCATACATACATATTTATATGCATAAATATATATACAATTATATGTACAAACCAACATACATAAGTATATAGATACTACATTCATATAATAATATACACAATACACATACGTAAGTAAATAACATCATACAAGCTGAAATGCATACGGTCATACACACAAAATAATATACATCCATATATACATGCCATCACACATATAATGATCATTCATGCAAACCTTCTTATAAACATAGCATCATATATACAAATAAATAGATCAGACATACATATAAAACATACACACGCATGCATACCATCATTCATACACATATGACATCTCACTTTCAGACCAAAATAAATAAAAAACCTCCATAATTTCATACATTTATCCTGCACATAAAACGTAAATAAATATTTTCTGCACGATAAATGCAATACAAACATCTATACATGCACACATATACATACATGGTATCATACATATATAAATTCATTAATAAATTACTACAATCGTAAACATATACAAAGTTACAAATGCACATAAATAGATAAACAAATACAGGTTAAGCTTAGAAGCTCTCATCCAAATGTAAACGGTGTATATCATCATAAGTCTATCCATCAATGATTGAAATCATTAAAGCTAGGAGTCATACCTTGGTATATCCCACTATGGTGAAAATATAACTGTCTAAATGGTCAAAGAAAGAACCCTCTCATGTCTCAGATTGTCCAGTCGTTCCAATATTGCTCTCAAGCATTCTATCCTAGTATTTTTATGGGCATCATGCACCCCGGTCTACCAATTCCTATCATTGAAGGTTATATTATATATATTAATTTACACCTAGCTTACCACGCCTTGTATACTAGTAGAGACTATGACTAACCATCATGATCACTTATGTCAACTTAGACCATGTGGGATACTAACCGAAAAATATAAACATATTGATCCAATAATGTGTATGATCGCTGTATGATTTCGAAAATATTTTTTAATCCAATATTTAGAACATAGATATTTGCCTAATGTATAATCCTCGATTATTGTAAAGCATTATGTATGGTACTTACATTGCATCTGATTACCATTATTTGATAGATGATCAGATTCCACATCATCTATCGATCACCACTTTGCATAATACTTACATACATTTTGATTTTAATCTTTTATATGATAAAATCATAAATCAACCTGTAATTATCATTCAATGTCTATAGCAATACATACTGAGTAATAATTTGATCTTTAATCATAATCATGTGTCGTACTTATGCATATGTACTATAAGATACTCACTATCTGACCAGAGTCATGCATGATACTTACTAACATTCATTGATTGAAACCAAGTATCATAGATATACAATGCTCTATCAGCATACACAATTCAGAGTTATGCTTGATTCTTATACGAAATGTGTTCATAATACTTTTATTGAAACCATACATAATTCCTATACAACATTTGATCTTCTTTCATTGATAGGACCCATTCATCACACTTACGTGGTGTATGGTCATTCTTAATTGATAAGCTCCATCCATCGTACTTACACAGTTTGCGCTTGAACATAATTGACAGCTCTGAACTTGCTTGCAAACATGTTTAGATTATGTATTACCTAACCTAGACCTATCCTAACCTTAATCTTAACCTATCTTCCAAATAACAAATATATCAGCAGCAGTTATAATTATTAAGGTGGTTAATTAAATCACCTTTCTGATCAAACGATTTGTCAGGATTGCATATGTTTATCATTTGCATTGGAGATTTTATTACCTAGGGAATTGGGATTGATATTCAACTTATTTCAATATGGGAAAATTGAGGTCCTATTCTCAGACGAATACACTGTTGTAATATATACGTATATACATAAACAAGAATACACATATATACACATAGACAATATGTATCTATATACATACAGACACATATAGATAAATACATACACAGGTACTTGTACATACACACATATTCATAAACATTAATACATAAACCCATCTACATAATATACGTGTATACCTATATAGTCTCATACATACTTAAACATATATACATTCACAAATACATAAATACATATTATATACAAAATTCTTATTCATATACACATAAACAGACAAATATATACATACAGATACATACACACATACACATATACACATAAACATTTACTCATTTACAGATATACATACGTATATTTACCCATCGGCATATATACTTATATATCCATGCAAAAATACATCCATATATATATCTACACATGTGTATATGGCGTATATATAACAATTTTATTCGTCCTAGAATGGGACCTTGACCTCACCATAATATAATCATACATATATTGCAATCCCAGTGCCATAGACCTTACATTCTCCAGTGTAGATGAAAATCATATCCAATCCTGATCAAGCAATTGCCAGAGAGATGTTTCAGGTTGGATTTGGTTAAGGTTACGTTACGTTATGCCAGATCTGAATATATTTGAGAGCAAGTAGAGATATGTAAATTATGTTCAAGTACATACACCGTTTAAGTATGATGCATGAATCATCCAATATCATGTATATGTGATTCATGGTTCTTACCAATGAATGACAATCATATGTTTAATAAACAATATGTATGGTTTCAAGAAATAGATGATAAACAATTGTCACATAAGCATCAATAATAACTCTTAACTTTATAATTAGATAAAATGTCGTATAGCTATGTTACATTCTTTTGATCAGTAACTAGTAAGTATCATTCATGATTCTGGTCAGAAAGTGGTTATGTGATATTATATAAGCACAAAACATGATGACTATTAATGATCAAATGAGTAATTATGATGTAGTGTTACAACCAATGAATGATAATTACAGCTTTAATGATGCTTTGACCTGCTTCGGTGGCTGTATGGTCTAAGTCCCTACTCTAACAATAGACTAGAATGACAAAGACTAAGAGATTGAGGTTCAATCCTGGTCGGACTTACTAAGGGTGGTTTTCCCTAAATAGTTTTCCACTCTATTTCCCCTTCTCACAAAATATGGTACACTTCCTCTAAAAAGTTAATCTTCCTAATCCCTAACAAATTAGTGTAATTAGTTTATAAGCGTATAACCTGAACTAGTAGTAATATGAGCTACTTAAAAAAACTGATATTCGGATCCTAACAAAGAACTAAGATCAAATATTATGTAAGTACCATGTATTGGCGATCTTTGAATCATGAGGGGATCTGATCACTGACCAATTTAAGTACCATATATGATGCTGTCCGATGTATGGCGATCACACGTTGAGAAAGTACATAGATCTTCTATAATGTAAGAAAAAACACGTTTTACGGCATTATACAAAGGTCATATCATTTACAGGTCCAATGTATTTATATTTTTCTATAATTACCTACACTGTCTAAGTCTAAGCTATGATGATATTTGGTCATAGGCTTTGTGTTCAGTCTCTCTATAGGTATAAAAGGAGCAGTAAATCGAATACACATTAACCCAGGCCCTTCAATGTTAGGTTTTGTCACTTGGCAGACCACGATGAATGATGCCCGTATTAAGGCTAGGATAGTAGGCTCGAGATAGAGATTGAAACAACTGGACACTCTGATACATGAGAAAGTTCCTTCTTTAACCACTTAGATATATTTTTACTATGGTGGCATCAATCAACGGATGGCTCATAGCTTGAATGGTTTCAGTTATTGGTTCTTAGACGTATGGTGGTATTCCGTTTTTACTTGAATGCCATCTTATATTTATTTTATGGTTTCCCCTGTTGCCGACACCACCCCACCTTCCAACAATTACATTGACAAGATGGGGAAGTTTTGGCTGATTTGATATGCGAGTTACAGGTTGTTTCCACAGACCCTTATCCTCGTTGCATGAGCTTTAAATACATATGACTTGGTACCAATAAATTGTTTGTACAAAGTACACGGTTTGAATTGTTTTGTAGCCCGACTCAGGGCGTTCCCACCTGACAGAAGCGTCAAGCAAGGCCGCCTGCGAAAGGTTTGGATTTCTTTGCGAGTTACAGGCAGCATACGCTAACCCTTATCCTCATGGAGTGAGGGTGATACAGTGAATTGATGAATTTTTTTTTATATATCTAATGAAGGATGGTAATGATTGATTGTGAAGTTGTGAATGATTCCTGAAAAGTAATTACATGTTTGATTAATAAATATACACTTTGTGAAGTATGGAAATGTGAAAGTGAAGTTGTGAGTGAATCTGTTGTTACTCCAATCTCGGGCGTTTGTAAGTTCTTCGCTCATTTACATCGTAGTCCCCTAGTGCATTTATGATGGGATTCTCGTGGTTAGCTGATTTTACGTAGAATTTAATTCTGAACTCTTAAAAGAGCTCAGTGAGTAACTTGTTCCGGGTCATGGCGTGGAGATGATCGATCCTTGTGCGTAAGTCCACTCCAGTTATTGTTCTGAGAATTCAATTTTGTACTGTCTGTAGTTTGTTGCGGTGCATCTTGGCTGCATACCCCCACGCTACACAGCCGTAGAGTAAGATTGGTTGTATAACGGCTTTGAATATTG
Source organism: Timema poppense (assembly GCA_902141375.1). NCBI lineage: Eukaryota > Metazoa > Arthropoda > Insecta > Phasmatodea > Timematidae > Timema > Timema poppense. Next base: position 21,976 of record CABFOV010002495.1, read on the forward strand.
TAAGCTTCGCTCGTTGAGTCAGTCGGGTTCCCTTCAGCAGAGGGTAGAGTTGAATATACACTGCCATCGCTTTCCTGGTGGTCTCAGTGACATGCTTCGCCCATGTTAGTTTATTGTCAATATGGATTCCTAGGTATTTAGTATCAGATTTGAACGGTATCTCCTCTTCGTATAGTGTAAACTTGGCCGGTGGTACTTGCCTTTTCCTGGCTACGACCAGTGCGGTAGATTTTGCCGCATTGACTTTAATCCTCCACTTTGAGAGCCAAGATTCAAACGTTTTCAGGTATCGTTGTAACGCCAATGACGCGTAGTTTATATTCTTTTCTCTAGTGTAAATCAGAGTGTCATCAGCGAAAAGGCTTACAGTCATTTTTGTTTTGGTTGGGACGTCAGCCACGTAAATGTTGTAGAGGAAGGGGGCCAGCACCGATCCTTGTGGGACTCCCGCCTCAGCTTGAACTTTCCCCGACAGTGCGCCCTCGACAGAGACTTGGAAATTCCTATCGCGCAGGTAGCTGTATATTAAGTGAACAACACCCTGAGGAAAATTGAGGGTTATCAGCTTTTGTATGAGACCGAGATGCCACACCCTGTCAAAGGCCTTTTCAATGTCCAGGAAGGTTGCTAATAGATATTGTCGTTTATTAAAGCTGTCAGTGGCGTCCTCGACGAAGTTTAGTATTGGGTGGATAGTTGAGTGGTCATTCTTAAATCCAAATTGACAGTCCGGTATTATTCCGTGTTGATCTGAGTGTCGTTTTAGTCTCTTGAGAATTATTGTTTCAAATAACTTGCCTGTAGTACTTAGTAAGCTTATGGGACGCCTGTTCTGTGGGAAGATGGGGTTCTTGCCCGGCTTTGGTATCGAAACCACCTTGGCCTCTTTCCAGGCAATTGGGAAGTAAACGATGCTGAGGGCAGCATTAAAGATCTGTGTGAGATGAGATATCGCTACTTCAGGCACGTTCTTTATCAACTCGTTCCGTATTCCGTCAAGTCCGGGTGCCTTGTTTAGTTTCAGGAGTTTTATTGCGGTTCTGAGTTCCTGTTCCGTGACGGGGGATGGCAAGTCTGTTATTGGTCTTTGGATAAAGTTGTAAACTGTTCTTGTGACATCTCTGTTGAAATTCCGGTCGTGTATTGGATTGGGTTTGAACTGGTCCTCTAGTGATAGTGCTATTGCGTTCGCTTTGTCTGTATTGGTGAAGGCCATCCCCCGTTGCCCGTGGATGGCCGGCGTGCTTGGTTTTTTTGAGATCCCTTTGAGAACTTTTGTTAATGTCCAAGTCCCCTGCATGTTGACGGCAGTCTCGGTAACAAAAGTATTAAAGTTTGTGTTCCTTATCAGGTTTACAGTTCTTCTTACAATTGCCTTCAATCGATTGTATCTAACCCGTTCTGTGGGAGTTCTCAATCTCTGCCAGTCCCTTCTTGCCTGCCTCTTTTGGGCTAGCAGATAGTTAAGTTCCGGGTGGCCGATAGTGTAGTTTTGGGGTTTTTGTGTTTGCGTGGTGTTAAGCTTGTAGGTTTCATTCAGTGTCGTGGTAAAAAGGTCAATGGCCACGTCAATGTCCTGCTCCGTATTTAGGTCTAAGTTCCTCGGTATGGCTTCTTGGAGGTCCGTTGAGTATTTTCCCCAGTTGGTTGTGGATATTTTCGGCCTTCGCCAGTTGATTTGGTGGTCTAAGTCGACTTCCCATTCGCACAGGATTGGATTGTGGTCCGAATCGAGCTCTGGGAGAACTGTTAATGTGTCCGGCCTTATTTTTAAGTTGGTTAGTATAATATCTAGTATATCTGGTCTATTGAGATAGTTTGCAGGGTAGTATGTGGGAGTGTCTGGCGCCAGCACGTTGTAATCAGTCTCGCTTGCATGGTCCTCCAGGATCCGTCCATTTCTGTTTGTTAACCTACTGTTCCATATCTTGTTTTTGCTATTTAGATCGCCTCCAATGAAGTAGTTGTCAGATGACGTGACAATTTCTAAGTCCTGCTTCAGGAGTATTTTGGACGGCGGGTTGTATGCCGCCACAAAATTTATGTAACCAGATCTGGTGTTCAATGTTATTGTCGTGGCCTCAAGGTTTTCTGTATCATCGATAGCTGGTCTGTAGTGTGGTAGATGCTCTTTGACTAGGATAGCTGTCCCACCTCCCCTAGCATGCTGTCTGTCCGTACGATACACATTGTAGCTTGTAATGTTAAGTCGTTTGTCTGGTTTTAGGTTTGTTTCGCATATGAGCGCCAGGTCGACCCCATATATGCTTAGCAGGTCTTCGAGTTCATGCTTTTGTTGCATCAGTCCATTTGCATTCCAAATGAGGATCCTGAGCTGGTTAGTTACTTTATTCACCATTGTCATTAAAGTAGAAGTCGGTGGCCGCTTCGATGATGATCATGAGTTTGGTCGTCTTGTCCTCTGCGTGTTTGATTCTGAGCAAGTAGGGTTTGAAGTGTTTAATCAGACCACAAATGTTCATTTCTTTGAATATGGATATAATTTCTTTGAATTCAAACGGGGTGGATGAAGTGGATTGTTCCGGCTCCTTTGTCAATTGTGTGGTGATCCTTTTGTTCATTAGTGTATCTCTGTATGACCTTGGTGTTGCGTTAAGGTTGGTAGTCGGTACCGATTTACTGGGCAGGGGAGGGAAGGAGATCCCAGATACAGTCTCCGTTCGCGTCAAAGTAAGTAGTTTGTCTTGTTTCTGTTGTCTTTGTTCAATCTTTCTTTCTACCATCTTCAAGTATTCTGGGCATTTGGAGTAATTGGCTGTATGCCTGCCCCCACAGTTTACACAGTTTGCAGTCGTAGTGTTGTCTTTCTTCTGACAATCCGAGGTCAAGTGGGGTAGTAGACATTTGACACATCTCGGGTTGTTTGCGCAGTTGTCCTTGGTATGGCCAAACTTCTGGCACCTGTGGCACTGTAGTATGTGGTTTTGGGTCTGAACGTAATGTTCAACCTTAACCCTTGTATTGTTTATGGCAGTCTCTTGGAATATTTTGTAGTTCTTGTCTGTCCTCGCCAGTGTACAGACAAAGATTGGAAGTAGCTTTATATTATCCTGTGAGTTGTGTTCTGTCTGTGTCTTTGCGGTAAATTGTCGTACGTCAGTTGTTGTATAGCCTAGCGCCAGTATCTCCTCTTTTATGTCTTCTACCAGAATGTTTGGTGGTAGTCCCTTAATTACAACCTTGAGGGGTTTGTCGCGTGGCAGAGTATAGTTGTGGTATTCCTGTCTCGATTTTTTGAGAAGGGCTTGTAATCCTTTAAAGTCTTCAAGAGTGGTCGTGTGGATTTTCAGACCATCTTTAATATAGAACACCTTAAAGGGCCCTATCATGTCTGTTCTCATGGCCTTGACGATATTTGTGTAGTTAGCTGTCCCTGCAATTACAATGGGTGGTAATTTAGTCTTGGAATTTTGTGTTCCAGTGTTGCTGGTTCCGCTAGAGCTTGTACTTGGTACTTTTGTAGTTTCCATTTGTTCTACGTTGTCTGAGAGAGTTTCGTATTGATTTGAAACTTTAACCGCCTTAGGAGGTTTGTCCTCTGCGGCTTTAAATAGTAATTTTCTCTTGAGAACCGTTGCTGCAACGAATTCACTGTCTCCTCCTTCCTCGTCTAGTTGTTCTACATCAACGTACTCGTCCAGATCCCTGGACCAGTCCTGTGTCAAATGCCTCTTTTGGTGAATAAGGTCATTTGGCGTAGGTTGGTCCATTCTGTAAGTTGTTGGCCCTGAAATGGGCCGACAACACTTTGAGCAATTTTTGTTATATTTGTGGTATTTGTTTGTTTCTTGGTCTCAATAAGTAGTTTGTCAGGTTAAAGTCAGGTTTTGAAGAATATTCACCTTTTTCAATCGTTAATTTTGTTCACTTTTGACCGTCTATCTAGGATAGGCCGGAACCTCAGCTGAGGTGTCCGGTTGGACGTCCCTCGTGCTAGCTCCCGACACTGATAAATCAAAACTGCACAATAACAACGTTTCGCTTCAATGTCCAAACGGATACTCTAATGCCATCTTATATGTTTAATCTGTAGATACTTATCTATTTATGTGCATTTTTAATTGTTTAATATTGTAAGAATGTGTTTACTAATGAAGGTTTACATGTATGGTGCCATGTATATATAGGTTTGTATGTATAAATGTATGTAATGTAATTATTGTACTAAGGTTATGTTTTTGTACATTTAATGTGCTGGATGATTGGATGGAAGTATGATTGTTTATATGTATAATGGTCTGAGTGTAAAACGTTATATGTATATATGATGGTATTTGTGGTGATATATATTATGCATGATGGTATGAATTTATTAATGTGTGTCTGTTTGATATGTATAGCTCATGTATTCATGAAATTATATGTTTGTAATTTATATATGTTTCTATATCTGTATGGTGGCATGTAAGTATTGATGTATGTTGTTGTAAGTATGATGTTATATATTATAGCTTGTATGATGATATTTTCGTACATATGTGTGTATTATTTTATGTATCTATATATGTATGTATGTAAGCATATATATATGTGTATGTATGTATGTGTGTATGTATCTATGTATGTAGGCAGGCATGCGTGTATGTAGGCATGCATTTATCTATGAATGTTGGTTTGTATATATGATAGAATGTATATATGTGTATGCTTGTATGTATTGATGATTTAATGTATGATGGTGAGTGTATTTGTTAGAGTGATTATATGAAGGCATGTTTGTAACAATAATGATATTGAGGTATGAAGATATGTATGTTTGAAGTAATTTATATATAATTGTATATATTGTAGTATATTTAATGAGGCAAGTATGTTTTAATCATGGTGGAACTAATCAAGGTGAGTACATCTCTAATGGTACCAGTAATTTTATCGATGGACCAGTGATGATAAAACCTGTGTAATAGACCTGAGGAAGGACTATATGTTAGACCCATAGCAATCTTTGGTTTCAGGATGAGCACTAGAGAAGATGGCGAGGGTTGATCCTGTGTCAACCTCTATCAGCTTGATGCCAAAAATATGGATGATAAGGGGCATTTACACATGGTTTCCACGTGCATAAGTGATAAAGAGGAGATAGGGTATTCACCGCTGAAAGGAATATTTTATGGTATTAAGAAGGGAGGAGACGGAGGAGTGAAAAAAAAAATTAGTTATAGGTAAAGAATTGAAGGGAATTCGCCGTTGTCAAGGTGAGTGTATGTTGTTAAGGGTGGTAGTAGGTAAATGAATGGGTTAGGAGTATCGCTTTGTTGAAAAACGATGAAGTGTCTTAAATTCTTTTGAGATCCATTTAAATCTGTTGAAGTCATTTAAAGTTTGGTTTGCTTTATTAAAGTCGGTCTCATAGTCGTTCTAAGTCTTTCGAAATCGTTTGAGGTCTGTTGAAGTCGGTTGTAATAATTTTGAAATCAATTGTAGTCGTTTAAGTCTGTTGAAATCGGTTTATGGTTGATTACAAATTATCACAGGTCATAAATATAATGAAAGACTCTATCGGGTACGATGGACGGCATGATTGATGTACTATGATCAAATATGTTATAGGTTCGGTAGGCCTACAATCTATTTTAATGTACGGTTTGATCAGAAATCATATGGTTCTAATATTGATGTATGAATAATGATAAAATATGATACATTATGTTTAACTATCTTCAAATGTATTACACATATCATCGATGAGGAATGTGCTATAGGAATTATACATCTTTAACCAAATGACTTCATGTATTATCTAGACGTATCACTGAGGAATGATCAATTTGGTATAGGTATAGTAGATCTACTATCTAGCTAGATGTATGGATTGATCAAACATCAAATATATAATTTAATTATGAAAGATTAAATGTTGTAGGATGATCATTGATCTACGATTAAATGGGTTTTTGTGGCACCTACAAATGCAGAACGATTAAATGTTTAGCAAGAACGATGTAGGAACAGTTTGGCACGACAGAGAGGGGGTGCGCTTTTTCAAAGTCTTACAAGAGTCTTTCTTGGAATAGCTTACCTCTTAAATGTCTGTGCTGTTCATGACGTTATTAGTAGTGAGAGAGGACGGCATACTTGTCGGAACCTGATTCATGACATCTGGATGTCTTTACTCTATGGTGGTAGCGGTTAAAAATACACAGAGATAAAATGTGAATCTATTATACATCCGGTTTTTATTCAATAAAGAAAAGCGTGACGTTTAATGCGGTATTACATATTAAGGTTGAGCTTTGTAAGTGGTTGAGAAACTACCATTACGGACTCAACGGATATAAAGCTGTCTAGCTGGCCAAGAATATTTGACGTGACCCTTCTAAGATATTAACGTTTAGAAGGTATGCACAGGGATGAGAAGATGTAGCTATTTTGTATCTGCATTTACTTAAAGTAGATGTGCGTACCATTTTAAATTACACCGATGGAATTCACCGCTACGCGATCTAACTCTCTAGTGTCAGGACAATTATGGGAAGGGGGCTGAAGGGTGGAATGTAAATGGTTGACAAAGTTAGGATGTGGGGATTTGGGGATGGAGAAGGTAATTTACCAATATGGGTTACGACGTTATCATCATAGGATATCTTTCCGTCTTATTAGTTGGTAATTTGTATGGAGAATTCGATGAAGAGTGTATAGAAAAACACATGGTTTAGTGGGGTTAGTAGGACATGCATGTGGTGGCGTTTATATCGAGAGTGAATTTTAAGTCAGTGGTTTGGTTGATTTATCAAGACGCTTGCGTGCATTAAATTAGAGTTTAGGGGAACAGAGAATAGTTGAGGTGCTACAGTATTTGCCTGAAAAGAGCTTCTAAATACTTTTACATCTTTACTTCTTAAGTGATGGTGGAAGCGGAGGATGGATTTTAAAATAGAGGGGTGTTGTATTCACCGTGCGTTATAGGTTATGTTTCTGGTGTGGGAGGCGTTAGGGTAAAATATTAATAATGCAATTATAAAATTGATTTTAGTGGTACGGGGGGTGCGGGGTGGCAGAATTTGAGACTCAACATTTATTACCGGTCACATATGGTCTTATTGTGTAACAGAATCACCTGTCACTCAGACGATGAGCTCCCTTAGACATTTATTCTTATTAAAAAAAAATCTGTACGCTTTTATCATAGTATGCACACTTTACCAGCACTGATGTTCACTAATAGGAAGGGAAATTTGTTTGAAATGCACCCAAATTTGTCTATAAATAGGATACGTGACCAGAATTTGATAATATGACAGATAACTTGTATTGAGTTTTATCGTAGGCTTACCAAGTCATTGTAGTCCGTCAAACTATCCATGTATTAAAGCCTGTCTGGATAAAAATATTGTTTTTGTCACCGTCTCTTACTACTTGTACGGGATGGCGACCGAAATATAAAAGCCAATAACGCTAATAATCGCGAGAGGGAAAACTCATACCAGGAATGTCAAACTCTTTCAACCATAATGGCTACATTGCAAAGTAATATATGTTAAGGTTCACCGCAAAGACTTTAAATCTCTTTTATCTTAAAATAGACACATTTACTAAGAACTCGCAAGATTGTTATATCAAATTATATACATTGTTGCAGAAACACTCCACCAAAGAGCATTAATGAATTATGTTTACACTGTTACAGAAACATTGAAAAAGGAGGAATATAAATCTCCACCAAGGGCCATAACAATCAATTTCAAATATCTCTTTAAAAAAGTACATGTTTGTTTATAACTCAGAAACAATTGGTTTTATAAAAATATATTTAAAAAATTATTATTTTTAATAATACAACTTTACAATCATAAGTTATCTCGTATCTCAAATAATTGAGAGGATATGATAAAAATTAGAAATATTCGCTAATGTAAAGTACCCTTAAAGTAATTTTGATGGGAAAACGAGAGTTTCAAAACTGTTTATAATGTTAAACAATGCCTATCAAGATACAACATGTATTCAAAATGGTTAAAAACACATTTCGGAAAATAATTATTGTCGCTTTACCCTTCCCTAAACTATCCTTGGGTTGGATATTTCATTCTAAAAATACCTCACGGGAACTTTAGAAAAAACCCTATACATTAAGTTTTAGCCTGATCTGTAAAATGGTTTGGACTCCAGGCCGTGATACAGATACACAGACGGCATCGCAAAAACGAATTTTTCTGTTACTGGGGTCATGAAACGTCAACATTTATAAAATATTGAGATCTGTTTTTTTTAGCGATCACACTACTTTTTTCTCCGAATCATCCAAAGAAAGTAAAAATACTGAAGATGTCACATTTGATAAAATAATCTGTATCGTATTTATCTTAATTCTTATGTAAAAATAACTCACACTTGGTATAATATTATTATTATTATTAAATAAACCAAAGCGTATATTTTCTTTATAAGACAATTTATTATGTAAAAAAAATTGAAACCCTTTATCTGCAACATTGTTGTTAATGGTGTAACAATGGTGTGAATGTTATGTTAAATCACTTTCTTGTTTCTGACATATGTGTTTCTTTAAGCTGATACCTCTATGGTGTTTGGTTTCATTTAATGTTAAATAAACATAGTTAATAAGTGCCTGCACTAGACCATGTGACCCCCAGTAAAGGGGTGGCTCAGAACTATCAATTCTGCCAAAACAACATATATGTGCAGGCCTATGTATATTTGTAATAATTATGTTTCAAACAGAGCTACAGATAATATTCGATGGCGTTATTATAATTGGTACAATGTTTTTAGAAGTATAGAGCCTTGAAATGTAAGACCTTACTCGAAAAATAAATACGTATTTTAATTTGGGTATAAAATAATCTCAAATAAATGTTAATAAATTTTTAAGTTAATATCTTGCTGCACACATTATTTCAATAATTAAATAAAATTATAGTGTCCACTACATTCGAGCAACACTCTAGACACAATTAGTGGCCATATAATCTAAGTTGATACTCTCAGAATAGACTAGTTAGACTGCCGAGGACAGGGGGATTGAGGCTCTATTCTGGTCAGATGCTCTCGCGAATGCAGGTGCTATTCCCTTAAATTAAACCTACCTAATCCTTAACCCGGAGGGGTAATTAGAAAAAATCACTCTAGACTTAAAAGATTGATAGAAATTTAAAACGCTTAACAGTACATTTTGAAAGAACAAAGCATAAAGAAAAAACTATGATGTGTCCGCCTTTCATGGCATAAAAGTCAAACGAGAGAAGAAAAGTGAGAGGAGTGGAATGAGAATTGGACAACCGAAACATTTTGGTAGGATTGAGTCACCCAGTTGTTGTTTTCATATTTCGGAGGGATGTCATAAAGTTGATGGCAGAGGACAAAGTTAACTTCTACGCAGAGGTTTTTGGAACATGTGGTAAAGCCATCATAGTGAGGATTGCTTTCTCAGCTTGCTGCGACCCAGTTTGGATATTGAACCCTTCTCTCAGCCAGATGGTCTACCGCTTCAACTTCTCAAATTAGTTTCACTTTTATTTATTAATTCTTGTAAGTTAAGGAATTATTCAATAAAATCAGCTTAGGATTATTATTATTATTTAAATTAACTGGCCGAGTGTATATTTAGAAGCCTCTACTATCTTGAATGGTAATAGTATGCGTTAACATTAACAAAATGTATATATAGTATATAAATAAAGGAATTCAAATGAAACACTTAGAAAGAGAAAATGTTTTTGTAAGTTTTTGCCACAAGCCCAGCCTGGGCTATCATTTCCGTGTAACTTGTCATTGTCAGTGCAGTGCTAGTGAGGAAAGACGGCAGTTGCGTCCCGTCATCCCCCGTCAGGAGCGGCAGAGTCTAGTGCGTCCCTAAGCTCCTTAAACCCCCCGTCCCTGATTTACAGTCTGGCTACAGGGCAATTAACAAGTTTTGCCCGGGTTTATGCTTCTAATCCTATGAAAGATGCGGGAACTACGAGTTTCTAGGGGGTGGGGGGGTGTAATATGATTTTCCGCTTCAGTCTCTTCCTCTTGCTTTATTTTATTTCGTCCGTCCTTGCAGGGTTACAGAGTTGATAAAAGAGCCACCCGGGCTCCTCGCTACCGGTCTCAGGTTGCCAGCGCCAGGAAAGCCAGGTGCTGACATGATATTTATGTTAACCTTGCATATTTCCTGAGGCATGATCCATTTGAGCCTGAAATGTATTGCCATTTGTCATTTTAATGGGTTCTTCTTCCTTGGAGCGCCTCGGCGCTCTTCTTTCAAGAGGAACAGGAGGGAGCCACAGCAAAACCTCTTAAAACTAAAGATGTTAGCCGAGAAAGTTGGAGGATTTGGTTCTAACTTGTTCAAGGAGAAGGGATTGAGCCTCTTTTTTATATTATAACATCTCTTTTCCAAAGGGATAATAGAAATAAAAAAAAAACTCAAGATGTGCCTGCGCTAAAGGAGCCGGTTTGAATATTTTTTATCAATAAGATCAATTCACACCATTTATATAAATTTATATGACGCGTGGAGGAAAAAGCAACTACACATATGTACGGTTAAGTATCATCCAAACAAAAGTTTTACTAAGCTTCCTGTGGCTTCACTTACAGTACATATTTTGCTTTTGTTCCTTAAATATTAGTGTTTCCCTTGTATTTTATCATGTGTTACGGATACGTCTATTTATTTTTACGCTCTGTCTTACTACTTGTCCGGGCTGTAAGCTTTTAAGATTGGACTTCTAAAATGCTTACTTTGTTTCAAAACCGCTACGCATCACCTCAGTAAGTTTCCTCCACTGTTGTCTGCATTATAAACAGCTAGACCTTTCGTCACCTGTTATGCTTGACTGAATGGTAATTCAATTATTTTATACCCCTTGCTCCCTTCACCACAATAGGGTCCCACAACCTTCATCCCGCACCCTCCCCTCCCCCAGACCCTATAGAGCCTTGTGGCAACTAGATATCAATACTCGGGTTTTGAGAGGGATAGCTAACTAGTCCTTATTTGTTTGGATATAATACAGAAAGCCAGCGTTGTATTTCAAATATATTTGTAATGGTCATTTATAATTCCTTCAGTTTTACATTATACATACATATAACTTTGTATTTGTAGCTGTAGGGTCATCTCGATAACACTCTACATCAAAGTAATACAATACTGAAATCATATTGAAAGTTAATCACAATCATTTGTTTCAATGCACCGCGTTTTAATATCCGTTCGGGCGATCCGCATATTTATACAGCTGTGCTAGGGATGAGGTAGAGTAAATGTAAGCATATTTGCGTCAAGCGAGAGTGGAAAACTAATTAAGGGAAAAACTACTATCAGTACACACAACCGGGATTAGAACCCGATATCACCGACGTTGGCAATCAAGTCGTTTGTGAGGTTGAAGCCTTTCAACCACTGAAGCAGTTTTAATAATAATAAATTATTGTCACTAAAACATAATTTTGAATAAAAACTTTTTTTATAAGGATCTTACTTATAATTGTGATAAAATTTGTTTGGAGGAAGGGAATACACATTATACTGGCAAGAGGATAAAAGTATAAAAGTGAAATATAAAACTTATAAGGTGGGAAAACTGCACTCGGTCGGGTACAGTCTTAGGACATATAAAATACGACATATTATATTAAATTTTATTTTACAAAACTAATCAAAACATGTTTTGAAAGAGATTTAATATTGATTTAGTAACTATAACCTTTACAAAGTCCATTTCCTTAATGTTATGATATGAAAAATAAATAAAGCCAATTAAATATTAAATACTGCTTTATTTAGTTGAACCAGTTTGAACAGTGAAACTCTAGACTTTAAAAATATTTGTCAAAATATTGGCAATTTGTTATCATTTAGGCTCGGAATGAAGTCCAACACCATTAAAATTAACGAAAACCGTTAATATTTGGTTTTTGGAACTTCTTATTGATACCCGCCTCAGTGGCGTAGTTGGCTAACGCACTTGTCGTGTTGAGCTCGACTGCTGAGGACGGGGAGATTGAGGTTCGAATCTCGGTCGGGTGAACTGGGGGTGGTTTTTCCTAAATGGTTTTCCACTCTCCATCCACGCAAATGCGGGTTCACTTCCTCTAATTCATCCTTCCCAATTCCTAATCCATTAGAGTAATCAGTACTTAAAGCGTATAACCCGAACAGGTAGTAAGAAGCGGTGCTAAATATTATTATTCTTATTGTTTGCAAGTATCAAACTACAGTAGTATACTGTGTGTACATTTCTCATCTATGGAGTAATTTGATAAATAATTAGAATACATTTAAAATTGACTCACATGCATTATTTAAATAAACAGTAATAATCAATATTGTAAGAGTAAAATTAATGTGTGTGATGGCTATTTATTATCACATATTATTAAAACACCTGTAGCTAAGAGACAGCGTTCGAATTGTGTGAATTCCGGCTAGGTTAAACCATTATTATTGCATTCAGCTGATACCAAATTTGATGTAGTATATGAATCAGGCATATTCTGTGTGACCAAATTAAAATATTAGGCGTGGCAATATATGTATATATAGCAAATATATTATTTGATAGAGTGTACTATGTGATTTATGGCCCACCCTCCATTTTTCCTAAGCTAGCCCAGGTTTTTCTAACATATTTTTTATCCCAATACACAGCATATTTGACCTACTTTAGTCAAGAGCATGCGAGATTCACACCACTGATGGGTTTGTTCAAAATGTGTCAGTTATTAGAGAGCTTTCTTTATCCCGACGACGTAAATACATGGACTTCACCAACTACTCTGTGCACAACCAAACATACTTGTGAATTGTGGAGTGACTAATTCTACGCCTAGAAGACAAAATGTAATGTATCATGGGATATTCTATAAATGTGATGTGCGCCTAGCTTTGTTAAGATATTTTACCTATTGATAACTTAAAAAAGGATAACACATCGTGAATGAGGATGATTGTGCCCTATTGTTTTAAGGTGAGTAAAACAATAAGTGCATATACAAACAACTCTATATTTTCTATAAGCAATCATTTAGTATATATATTTAGGTTAGTGGGAAAATAATGCCACTTTCCATCGCAAAGAAAGTTTTTTTGTTGGGGGGGGGGCGGGGGGAGGCTAATTTCACTATTAGAATGTGTATATATATATACACATTCTAATATAAACCACTAACATATATATATTAGTGTTCAACCTTTGCAGTGCTTACTTTCGAAGACAGTATTTTTACTTTTATGGAATGTCATAATAATTACAACATTGGTACATAGTCTATTAAGTAAAGTATTTTGGCTAAGGTTTATGAATGTGAAAGCATTTTAGCATCTGTACGTGATTGCAATAAGACTGCCTACTAAACATCTCACCATAATAACAATAATGCATATCAATGTTACATTAAAATGGATACTATTTACTTTATATCCTGTCTCCTATTTAGTTATATAATATGTATATTCATTTTTAAATTTATCAATGATTACCTCTGTGAAATAACAATTGTAATTAGTTGCTTATTTATTTTAACATTTATTTGTATAGGTAATATAGGCATACCCTAACTAAAAGATGCCAACAGAGAGAGCGCCAAGCTAATCGTTCTAATATGTTAGTCCTTATGGCACTATTGTTAGGTGGGCATACCATAACCAAAGGGTGCCGACATGTCGGCTTGTAAGGAGTCAATCGTCATTCATCCTTCCACCACCTCCTCCTCCTATCCATCCCTCCTTCTCGCTACAACCAGACATCCCCCCTGTTGTCAGCCATCGTCAACCTTCTCCCATCCCTTATCCTTTCAGGACCTGTCGCCAAGCTGTCACTCTTCAACGAGACTTGACGTTGACGTCTTCCTATACGTTATGGCCATTTTAATTCTTCTAGACTCCTGTCTGGACCTGTCAACATGGTTTTCATTTACCGGAGTACACCTATCACTCTCTCGTTCTATCTCCCTATATTTCACACACATCTTCTACAGCATACGACGTAGATGCTTTCCTACATCAAGAGGCAGTAACGTTAAATTATCTAATATATTCCTTGAGAAAATGTTGATGCAGGAGCTGCATAACAAGCTCCATTAATGTTTTGGAGGAATAATGGGCTATGATAAGTGTAGAGAAAGAATAGACCTAACAACCGTTAAAATCAAATAAGATTTATTTGAAAAAAAAAACTTCATACAATATTAGCTACATTGATGAATGAAATATGAAAAATGTCGATTTTTAGGAATTATTTAACATAGGCCTTATCTTCAGTTTGTCTTAAGTCCTTTTCAATAAAGTAAACGTCTGGATACGATGTTTTCTTCAGCTCCTGAAGGTAGAATCCTCCAGGATAGTTTTTTCCTTCAAATCCTTAAGCAAGAAAGTTCAAGGATTCGGATCAACAAACTTACGTATCTTCAACATTTCTGTAGACAGGTTCACCTCATATCCCTTATAAAAAACATCCTAATGGTTGCTGATAAAAATGATATTTCCAACTTTAATTGAGTTTTTTCTTGTTCGACAATTTTATAACGTGCGTAAACATTAGGAGAAGACCATCCTTGACATCGATAGTTCTCATCATGATAGTTGAGTGAATTTTACTATTATATTCATCGAGTAATGAATAGAGCATATTGATGAAGTGATACGATGCTTTAGAGGTGAATCTTGTCCACATTTTTTCTGTAGGGTTCAATTAAATCGTTCTACTACGCTAACTTTAGCGTAGACTAATTGTTCATCCTTTTCCATTTCATAAGAACATTAAGATTGACATTATAAAACCCAGGTCCGTTATTTGTTTAGATATGACGATTTGCAGGGGGAAAATTTGCAGTAACGTGACGAAAGCATAGCAGCGATATTGTTATATCAAGTTTTAGTCTTAACAGGTACGACCCAATCACGTTTTGAATAAATATTGATGATAAACAAAATATACGTATATTTGTTGTTCAATTTTGAGTAAGGTAATATCTCAACCAGATCAGCATGAAACAGTTCATTTAATCTTCATACACTAACATGTCTTCTTGCAAAACGTTGTTGTGCAGGTCGATGAAGTTCGCGTGTGATCTCTTCTTTGGTAGTAATGATTAAGAGGTAACGCTTTATAGGATGATGCCAGTCCCTCTTAGTTCTTCAATGATAGGAATGTCCATTTTTGGATTAAGCCTGCAAGAGAAAAATCCGATCAACCAATTCGCTCGGAATCGTTCCAATAGCTATAAGACCCCTCTTCCATACTCAATCATAAACAAACGTTCTACCTAAAGCTCATCCTCCTCTTCATAAGGGTGTAGTTATTCGCAGATACTTTTCTTTGGTACATATATTGATACGTGTGTGAGGCACATTGCTTAGCCAATGAACACGCGTCTCTTCAAGCAAAGTCTTGTAGACTTCAACATCCTTCTCGGTATAATGCATCCGTTTATTTCTGACAAGTAGTTCCAATAGTCATCTAGTGTAAGGTATCCTGATATTTAAAAGTAGAGTTCCATTGTTCCTATTAAACAGGATACGGGTTTTACATAAAGTGGAAATTT
The DNA here is from genome assembly GCA_902141375.1 of Timema poppense. Taxonomy (NCBI): domain Eukaryota; kingdom Metazoa; phylum Arthropoda; class Insecta; order Phasmatodea; family Timematidae; genus Timema; species Timema poppense. The sequence continues at coordinate 37,492 of CABFOV010002495.1, forward strand.
TCCCAACATAATGCACACTGTAAGTCTTATCCAAATGATTGAGAGAGGAGTAAAAATAAGTTTCCAATAAGTGTTAGTTCCGCTTATACTCGACTGGAACATCAACCCACTTCTCCTCCATCATAACAGCTTCAGGTTCAAATGTTGCAGAAGTAATCTCCACCATCATACGTAATGGTTATAGGTGTTCAATGATCGGTTTAAAGGTTTATTGAGCGTTAATATCTGACTCATGAAAATTATCAATCAACTACTTATACTTCCCCTTAATAATCTTACTCACTTTTATGATATCCTCTGTAACTTATGTCACCAAAAAGAGATACATAGCTCTACATGCAGTGTTAGAGGTACTGCCAAAATTGTCTTCATCATAAAAGATATTGCATAACATTCTGAAATCTCAAAAGTTATTGTTCTGACAGTACTAAGTTTCACTGGGTAAACAATGTTGTTCATATTCATGATTACTTATTAAACAATGCCTGATTACTTGAACTTATGGCCATCTTCCACCTGTTAAAGTCAGTTCAAAGTGTTTTGAATCTTATATGATAGGTTTATATTCCAAATAGATGTAGATGGAACCTCTACCACTTTTCATGTCCACGTAAAGTTTGGATGCAGCATTCTAGACTAGGGTCTATTCTCTGCTATTACGTAGGACTGATCCACCGGCATCATAATATTGATCTTCTTCCATCACTCTAACAGATAAGATATATCTTCCTATTATATCATACCAATCGGTATGAATCGTTTTATTTTGGGTTCTAGACGTTTCCAACTTTTTCAGCTTAGGATTCAAGGAATCCATTAAATAGTGAGCATAATCAAAACCATCTTCCTGCTGAAGAAACATATTACTCACCTTTTCCAAACTCTGCGAGCTGATGGTTTCAAAAATAGCCATCCATAGCCCTATTCTTATCAATATTCTCAATTAAAGTAGCCGTACGTTTCGAGATTATATTCTTTACAATGTTGAGAGCAAATATTGGTTCGTTACTACATACAGAATATCACCGAACTGGATTATCAATGTTTAAAAGCCATCTAGATCCTACAATGAAATTTCCTTGAAGTTTAAGAGGTAAATCTACATCAGAACTGCCAATGAATAGACTAAAGAGGCTAATATAAAATTTCATAATGGATGACATGACATATTATCTTCAACTGAGGATTTATATATCAAATATTCAAGATAAAGGAATCTTACCTGCTCCTACAGTGACCTTTATCAATATGATATTTATTAAAACGATAGAATCGTTTCTGTTCTTCCAGTATAATGCACACATATACTTAAACTTCTGAAAAGTCATGTTTTATTCACGTGATCATGATAACCGTTTCTCAATATCATATAATCTATCTTGAAACTGATGGTACGATTAGTGTTATCTCTTAGCATCTTATTGGGTAAACGCGAGTAAGTATGCCATAAACTTAAATAAGCTTGTATATGATTTAGTGTATCACATGCAATATCATTTAATATTAAAACAGAGTCAAGCTTCTTCTCGTTTGGGGGAGGGATCTCTGAACTATCAGAGTATAAAAAGGATCCCATCTCATCTACGAGCGAGAGGACTTGAGAAATACGTTGTTACTTGGACTGATAAAAATAGATGTTAACGGGCTCTATTGGTCCTAAAGAACATGATTTCGCCTATTCTCAAGTTAAAGATCTTACAAGGAAACATACTGATGATCGAGTGCTTGTTGAGAAGGATAGGAAAAGATTTCTCTTACTAAGCTCAAAGGTGAGTGAGAAAGCAGCATCTTGGGCTCTGACTAGTGCGATTAAAACTAAAGTCAACGTGGGCGATGGCTAAGTGAAAGAACACCGTCGTTGGTAGAAGACTCATAAAAGAAGGAATACTCATCATCGTACGAATAAAAGAATGAAAATAAAGAAGGGTGGATTATTACTCATCCTTCTTCTTATAGCAGCCTTAGCTGCATCTGCAGGAGGTTCTGCAGGAATTTCGAAAGAATTAAATATTGAAAAAGAGAACACGAATAATTTGAGTGAAGCTCAAAGACATAATCGTGGATTTGAAGCGATTGCCTTGGGTAAAGTGATGTATCTTCTTCCAGACTCAAAACACTGATTGAAACGCTACCTTAAAGACCCTTATCAAAACTGATATGGAATTACATTAAATATTTAAAGATTCCTCACTAAAGAGGTGTTTTTTCTAGAGCTGATTTACCTATTACTCTTCCATAGATAAAAGAGTGTGCAATAATCTCCTTAGGGATAGCGGTAAAAATATTGGGTGCGTATACATAATATGAGATCGGGCTGAATACTGTTGTAGTTTTGACGTTCTAAGATCTCTTCTTGAACTCGTGTAAACCTCAGGAGAATATGCATAATCAATATCTATAATCACGATCGATACCAAGAGCAAACACTGTATTTTGTTGCTATCTCTGTCAAGCTTTCCTAAGCATAAATACCGGTGATAAGAACTGATACAAGTACATATATCTCTGACAATAACATTGACAGATCAGATTTCAACTCATAGAGAAATATTTGTCAGAGATCATATCGGGAATTAAGAACCATGAAGAAGAATGAATCATTGTATTTATAAATCTCACTACATTCAACACTATAATGAACATTGCTGAATGTAATCATAAATTCTAAAATGGAGCAAAAGAGGATACCATACCTCCAGACACTAATGAGATCTAAGAAGATAAATGGATGTAAACGTAAAACCCAAAATCATCGGTGAACTGATCACCTTCAAGTGTTACATCCTCTGTTCTGAAGAAAATTGACTTTACCAGCTTAATACTTTCTACTCACCGTTCGGGTTTAACGCAACCGTGTTGGACATTGGAAAGAATCTCATTTTGACTACAACTTTGAATATCCTACATGTAAACATAATTAGGGTAAAAGATAGTCCTGCCTTTGAAGTTTATTTTAACAGAGAACTGAGTCAAACTCTGCATGAGTTCAGATAGACAGTCCTTCCAGTATATAGTATCGTGGCATCTCCAAACAATATAATTCACCTTCCAGTCACGAAACGAGTAGTAAAGTCTATTTCTGTGTAACTAGTCGATGGGCGAGGAGAAATTGTCAACTTTAGGGACGAGACTATTTCAATGTGAATTCATCTGAAACTTAAAAGTTATGTTGCTTGAGATAGATATAAAAGGATAACGCTTCAGCGCTTTACATAGAGATAAGATCAATGGAATCATTAAGATCTAGCAATAAAGTGTTTTATGACGTTTGGGATACTCTCTGTGAAAATAATGGGTGACTCTATTGATATATTGGAGACTCCACAGTCTTAGAAATGGCTCTAACCAGCTTCAAGAATCATTCCTTCGCTTAATATATATACATGAAACATTAAATAACGGGAACGATCTCATGATATTTATTTAACATGAAATATTATACACGCTAACTCATCATTGTCTGCTGTATATCAATTGAAGATGTCTATTGAATACAGAAGATATTGGAAGTACGTCAAGAATCAACAATAAACGATTTCTTAATCTCTTTTCAAGAATTGCCTACGGTATTAACGATGTAAAGTTTGGTCAATATAGATATGTATGTATCTCAGCTCAGCTCAAGAAATGTCTTTATATGGTAACAGGAGTAGTCATACCTTGTAAATTTTGTATCGAGGTTAGAAGGAGTGTATTTACATACTGCTTCGGGTATCTTTGATGTATGTATCACACTTAAACTCATATTGAGACTCGCCGAGTACTCTACTCGTATGATCATCAATGCAAAACGAGAGATATCACTTTTTCGATCAACGACCATCAATAATGCCTTACAAAGCATAGGACCTCCTGCTGTAGAGATACCTTCTAAAATAAAGCTAGGTTAAATATCATGGCTTGTACCTCATAAAAAAATTGATGATATATATCGACAAAATCTGCTAAATTTATCAAGAGTGGAAGGATCCTCGATATACAATTTAGTACTTGGGAACTGTAAGAATACCCTAATGTTTTTATTTATACACAGCATTTTAAAACATATACTCTTATAGAAAGATCCCCGTTATGTGGTATTTGCTCTACAGACTAGTCGAAAGAATACGAAACTACAGATAAAAGTCTTTCCCATAATTATTATCTACGGTCTGCTAAACACTTCTTAAATATAGTCATGTTCTTTTACGGATAAATCCTAGTTTTAGATCAAGATTCATTCTTCAAACTGTAAGACGACTATGCTAATTTTCAAACTTCACACTAGGGAACGATCTCTCATCTGGTATTACTTGATCCATCAGGTTTCAAGTATCTTGCTCCCATACTCGTGTTCGACTCAACTCAACAGGAAGATAATCTCAATGACAGCATTATAATATATCAAATCAAGTTTGAATGCAAGGAAAATATTCCTGTAGATACATAAGCTTTTTATCTTATTAGGCATGATCACTTATTTCACAAAAACTCCTACAATAGTAACCAAGCTATACTAATAAATAATCTGAAAACTTTGTTTTTTCATGTAATTAAAATTGTCTATACACATACAAAGGTTCATGGGTGTCTTCCTCTTGAATGAGGCTGCCATCATATATCAATTTTCTAATAATAGTTTACCTATATTAATCAACTACATGCTTCTACCACCATTCGGGCTTGAGCGTCACTTATCATTAAACAAAATGTATGTTGACTACGTGACCACGTCATCATTAACCTGACTGGATAGTGATGAATTACCCTTAAATAAACTTGTATTTATAATCAATTTACATTTAGAATGAAAACGATTATGCATAGCATTAGCTGAGATTCTCATTCAAAGTGTAAAGAGATAACTTGGCTTTAAAGTGTAATTACCTATATTTACAATTACATCTTTTACTAATTAGAAGATAACTGTTTTCCTTCACTGAGATAACTTAAAAACCTACGCCATGTAAGAAAGTTTTCCACTCATTCAGCACGTTCTACGAATGTGTATAGAAATTGAAAGACTCCTCCATGACTGTTTCAATTGTTTTCATCGGTCAGAACGTTTGCGAATTAACTAAGGATGCTATACAAAATGATGAGGGTTAAGTGATCTGTTCTATCTTCCACATCATCGCTCTAATCATTAAGTGAAGACCTCACATCGATCTATAACAATTTTCATGTTTCTGTACCTGACACGACGAAGTAGATGCTGAACTTAACCTGGCCAACCCTCCCACACGAAGACTTATGTAAGCGTCTTAATGCTGAGCTGTTGGAGTGAATAGCCAATCTCCCAAGCCTCAAACTAATAAGTTAATTATTGAGAATGCAGAACCTTTGTTTGGAGCTTAACTCCTAAATTATGAAGAAACCAAGCTTACTCCTAAAACTAGCGGTAAGAAGATAACTATTGAGAGCTTAATATATTTTCCTAAACGCAAGGTATCTGAGAGTTCACCTGTTGAGAAGAATAAACACTTTAACAATGTGCATCGCCCTAATCTTTACCTTTGAAGGACTACAGTTGATGCTGGCAAGAAAGGAAGACTAAGGGAGTTCATTTTCAAAGCTTAGAAAAAAATTACTGGAAATAAACCACATTTTAAATATCTTAGCTGTGTTAATTATATCATTAAGAGGATGGCATGCATGCCTTAACCTGGTCAAAGAAATGGGGTGACGCCCTTCTTCGATGGGGAGGTGTGGTAGCAAGTGTTTATATCTAAGAGATAAGTTCAATATTCATCTAGATTATCTTCAAGAATGATAATGTACACTCATGATTTTTAAGGATGAGAATTTTATGTGTATAAGAATTGGTCGTTATAAACTCGTATTTTAGAGCTTTGGCTAGCCGCCCAAGAATATTGGGAGTTATCCCTCTAAGAGAAGCAGTTAAGGATAAAAAAGTTTATAAAGTATACATAATGATTAGAAGGTGTATTCTGCACCATAATTTGCTCGATGTGTCATCATAACCGAATCAACCAAGTTATGATGGATAGTACAACTTATATTTTTTTAAATGAATGTTTGTTTTTTAAGCGGAAGTGTCTCCATGTTAGATATTACGAATCATAGCTAGAATATTAACGCTAATGAAACGTGTCTTGGGTGATTCCACCATTGGACAACTTATAAAAAATATTTTTTTCAATGCGTAAATGGCTTACCCAAAATATACACTATGTAAGATATAACTAGTCACAGCTTAACCCTTCACACTAAAGAAACGTATTGACTGATTCTACCATGAGAGGACATATAACATTTATATTTTAAATGAGTAAATGGCTTATGCAAATTTACTCCATGTTAGATATGACTAGTCATAGCTGAACCCTTCATGCCAAACGAAGCTCTTAGCAAAGGATTTATCCTCATTCCTTTACCAAAATAATATTATTCCTGGGGCTATATGTGTAGTTATAATGAGATAAGTTGATTTAAAACTAATTTAATAGTTATTAAATATTAATGGACTTTAAGGCAGACATGTGAATAAATAGTCCATTACATAAATTACTTTTATGGTTAATAATTATAATGGTGGGCTCATTATCTTAAGTTAGCTAGATAAAATCATACCTGATCACTCTATTTTTATTCTTTTATTTTCTCTTAATCTGTATAAAATAATAAGGTTTAAGTTAACAATCTTCAGGAATGTGTTTCTCCACTATGGTGATATCTTATTAATTTCCCCATGGTGAAATCAATCATTAGGCCTATATGATTCTTACATTGAATGGTTCCGGTAATTAATAGTTTAATTCATAATGCTATCAGACACTCCACCATGTTGACGCCTTCCAATTTTCCGCATAGTGAAATAAAATATAACATGAATATTACCTTGAATAATTATAGATATTGTTAGTAATAACCATGATTATGTGTCCTCGTTCTCACTGAGTTGATCTCACAGAACAAAGACGCTTACAATAATTAATACTTAGAATTATGGTGATACACCCTCTTATACACTAAGTATTCCTTTTATATGTTTCACCGAGATGTGATTAATCACGTTATGATCGATGGTTCGAGTCATTGATAGTTATTATAGTTGATATCTTATCTTACAAGTGTCACCATTGATGGAATAAACCAAGGTTGTATTTTACCTTAAATCACTCCAGTCATTGATACTAGGACCTTTGGTGATCTCTCCGCTATAACATAGGTTTATCAATTAATTAAATCAACCAAGGTGTAGTCAATGGTTACAGTCATTGATGGTTATACCTATAATGATTAGTCCCTGTTCACACTTGTATAATATCTTATAAATTTCACCATGATGGAAACAACAAGTGACGCCGAATACCTGGATTAATTACTCGTTTAAATTAGGTATATATATATATATATTAAAAACTACACCATGACCAAATAAACAAAAGTATAACAAATAATTACAAACATTGGTAGTTAGAACCACGATGATGCGTACTCTTTTTACAACAAGGTTGTTATATTATTGGTTTTACCATCTTACATTTAATGGTCTTTCATTTATATAGGGTTAGTATTTAATAGTTTTCACCAAATAATGTGGGCTGGATTTGTGATGATCAGAATTGAGAGACTAGAATAGAGTTAGTTTGACTAAAATAATCAGACTTGAGGAGGCAAGAATTTAAATGGATGGTCTTAAAATGGCAAGACTTAAAATAACCAGACCTGTGAGGGTCAGACTTGAGATGAATATACTTGTAACAGTAGAATTGAGATGGCTACACTTGAGAGAGCATGGCATGAGATGGCCATAATTGAGAGAGATAGACTCGGGATGGATAAACTTTAGATGACCAGACATGAGATGGATAGACCTGAGATGGTTATGCACCTCTATATGTAGCTTTGTAGGCTTGGAAATTAAAGGTAATGAACTGAAAACGTTTAGATAAAAGGGATAAATATTATTTGATAAGATCCCCTGGTTTTTCTTGTTGAAACATAAATACCTATTCTGACATGACAGGGTATTAAATCATCCCAAGACAATACCAACCATGTACAAAAAACAATGATATAACGATGCAGCGTCAACCTTTTTCATTTGGGGACAAACCCATTAGTCTGATGAAAACAACTTCCCAACCATGTTTCACAGAAAAGAGGAAGAGGTCATACCAATGAAACGCTTCAATTGGAGAGGATAGTACTAGTTAATGATTTGTCAATCAGGATAATGCAGGTGTCTGTTTAACTTAAACAATATTCAAAGGGCTTTTCTTAGAATAGGATAAAAGGGGTGAGGAGATGAAGGAATACGGAGTTGTGCTAAATGATTTGGAGATAATGCTAATCAAGCAGATGTCAGATAGGACCATACCAGGCCCTTTGATTCTCTCGAAACCACTTCTTGGCGTGATTTTTTATTCCAATATGAGGGTGAAGTGGGTGTCAATGGTAGACTCAAAGCTGACTGTTATTTATCAATTTGTAGTTTAAGGTTTTATAGATTTCTCAATAAGAGGTTGGCGGAGAAAATTTTTTCCTTGACATTTGGCATACCAGTAAAGATAGATTTCAACATGAATACGTCAAGCTAATGTGTAGCTTCTTTTTTAAATCTAGGGTAATATTTAATGTGGGTATTAGGAATGTTGTACTGAAAACATTTGTTTGGTGTTTTTGTCTCCCTTACAATAAAAAGGTGGTGAAATAGTCTTCGCAGAGATATTTTTTGTTCTATTTATTATGAATGCTTTTTTATTTCGAAAGCACAGTTTAAAAGATTGAAAATATATCTGCTATTTAGATCAGCCCATTTAATAAACTGTCCATGTGTGCTCTCAAAACCAAGATAGTGACTGTTGCGTGGTAAATGTCAAGGTTGCCCTGGAGACAGGCTTTCGCGGATTAATTTGCTGTTTAGGAGGACGACTGGTTCTAGGTTAACATGTACAGTTTCGTTTGTTTGAAAATATATACCTGTGGGTGTAACGTTGACAAGGTTGATAATTTTTTGATGTTCTTAAACAACGATGTATTTAAAATTATTGTTTTTTGAGTAGGCAATCCGTATTAATAGAAGACTATTTTTAAGAAGGTGTAACCAATGCATAGATTTTTTTTTTATTTGAAGGGGGAATTAAGTTGATTAATTCATTTTTAGTTTCCATCTATTAATTTACTGTTTTAGTTATACGAATATACACGCGTAAAGATCTGTATTTAGATCATATCATTTAGCAAACAGATTATATATTATTTGTTTAATTGGCCCCTTCTCTTGAAATACCGTATTTTTCTGACCCTTATAGATATTTAGTGGTGTGAGTATAATCCCAACAACTTTTGCTTTCTAGTGGTAGCTTAGCTAACCTATTCCAAGCCGTTAGGATTTAAATTAAACCATCTTTTAAACAGTAAATATATTTTTAAGAAAATGTTTTAATTCATAGCATGACCATAATAAAATTGCTATTGAACGTTTATTTTGTCATCAAAGTGGTTTAATATTCTTTTTAATATTCATTTTAAGGCCAAGTTAAAAAAAAATTGTTAATAATGTTTTAAGTTTGTTCCACTTTCAAAAATATTTTAGTTAAGTTAATTATTGGTTTAGTTTCCCAATATCATACAGAGATATAGTTATTTATGTTTTAAAATATTTTTGTTAATTAACTCAAACGTAGAAACAGCTTAAGTTGGTATATAACTTATTTCTCATGAATGACATAGCTTAAATTTTATCTTGTAATTTAATACCCTCGGGGATCCAGTGGTTAAGATGGCAGTCTCTTTATGTTGCTTTTACCGTACACCCTAGCCTTGATAGTTTGATTTCTGATCCCTCCAATTATTTTTAATTTTTTATTTAATTTAAGTTAATATGCCTTTTTTTGTGTATCGAATGCTTCCTAAGTGTGTTTAATATTCTATGTACTGAAAAAATTAATAAATATTTTATTTTGACTTTCCAAATTAAAATATTCATAATTACCTCAGTTTAATATCATAAATTTTCACTCAAATGGTTGAGGCGTAGAAGGTGCTAGGACCAATCCCAGATCCCTACATTTTTTAATAGAACGTTGGGGACAGAGGGGAGGTTGACGAGAGGTTACAACAGGGGGGGGGGAGGTCGTTAGGTGGGAGGATGAATTAAAGGATTATTGACATATTACTAGCCAACATGTCAGCACCCTTTGGTTACGATAAGCCCACCTACCAATAGTGGACATAAGCATAATCAGATTAAACAGGTTAACTTCACAGCATCTCTGGCGGCATCGTTTGGTTATGCTATGCCTATTCTACTGATACTCTTAATTGTTTTATTTTATAACAAGTAGTCTCCGTTAGCTTTTATTTTAATTAAGGTACACCCTTATATGTATCCACGCACCTTAAACTTTATGTTTGTCTAGAACGGTTTTCTAATGACGGGGAATTATGTGTTCAAATCTCGACTCTGTGTACTAAATTTTTTATTCATAATAGTCTCCCTATTCTCACTTCATCAAAATGTAGGCACATGTTCTCTAAATTTTTGCTGCATTATCCCTGTTATTTAAGCATAATAAATATATACGTATCTGCTTCGGTGGCCGTATGGTCTAAGGCGTGACTCTCATGTTAGACTAGAGTCACTAAAATGTTGATGACATGGAGATCAGAGTTATAATCCCGGTCGGGTGTACTGAGAGTTTTTTTCCAAAATTGCTTTCCACTCTCCCTCCACGCAAAGTCGTGTACACTTCCTAGAGACCTAACCCTCCTCACTCATAATTCCATTAGCGTAATTAGTACTTAAGCGTACAACCCAAACCGAGTAGTAAGTCGTGGTTTTTTTAAAAAAGGAAAAAAGTTTATTCGTTCAACCTGAACGGACACTTAAAATGTCATAAATATTTGTAACAACTGTTGACTTCTCTTTCTCATCTCCCCTTGGCTTACAACCTACTACTGGATGGCTTTATGAATATATGTATAATGTTCTAGTAACCGAATCCCCCAGTCTAGCTAGCACCCTTACCTACTTGAGCGCAAGCTACCCCTGCAAAAAAAAATCTAAAAGGATTATTTTAAAATTTGTATCTCTATGTGTCTGAAGTCCTGAGTTTGATACCTTGTAACGGGTAAAAATGCATAGTACCCATGCATAAGTACAGTTTTACATTAAAACATTATATAGTAGGTTAATGTTGATTTATTTTAAAACAACATTTTAATTTTATCATTAATAAATATTACTTACGACACATAATGAAAAATAAAAACTATACATTGGTAATATTAGTATAATGCAAACACAATTAGAATCGCAAATTACACTAATGAAATACCATTATTATTATTATTATTATTACTATCATCATTATAATCATCATCGCGTCTTCCTACCCGTTCAGGTTGTACCACTTGTACGCACTTATACTAATGTGTAATGGTAGTGTGATTGTGAGATGAAATGGAGGACCTACAGTTTAACGTGATATCCGAACCACGGTGGAGGCCTAATATTCCACACATTTACAAGTTGTGATTAATACACGTCTTGTCAGACGTGAAGGAAGGGTTTGGCAGTTAGATAAATCTATACCGGGACCGAGGATTGAACCCCAGATCCCAGCTCAGAAGCCCGACACCTTACCCCTCCTAGACCGCCAGGTCACCGGATACCTATATTATTATTTTCTGAATTATTAGTGCCTACTTGTAACAAGTTTGGTTTGTATTTATCCACACCAATACGCTTAGAGGTTTATTTGGGTTATGGAACTGACAAGGAGATCCAGGATAGTTCAATAGGTATAGAAGTTAGTGAGTAGAGCTGACTGACCAGGGTTCAAATCCCTGTTTTTCTTAATTTTTCTATTCTTACATAATCGCTCCATTAGAATGCCATCTGAAAATACATATTGGTTTAGTTTAAAATAATTTAAAAAATTCTGTAGTAGGACACATCATACTCATCATCGGGTACGCAGACTGCACGTCAAGTTCCTCTAGTCTGATCTGCTTTTTACAGCAAGGTCCACATTCGAATCCCGGGAGGATTTACAGAGTGTCTTTTCCTAAACAGATTATCACTCTTCCTCACACAATTATGAGTACATTTTTTCTAAACTCTACCTTCACGATCTTTACACACCCTTTGAGTAATAATTAAAAGTGTGTATAGTCCGGACAGCTCTTAAGATATTGTGGACAAGGGGGAGGGGGGAGATATAGACCTAAGCATAGATTCCAAAATTGGAGTTTAGGCCATTGAATATGTCTTTGTAACATCTTGGGTCACTTGAATAGCTATCAACTGTGTCAACAGTAAGTAATGAATAGATTAATGTACACGAGGAATTTATAAAAATACGAAAGAAGCTGTGACTGGAATTCAAACTCTGATCGCCCCCTCATCGGAAGTTCAGTCTCTTGCGAGAGAAACGCCTAACCTTTAATGCATCTACAAATTGAAGGTTCTGTTTTGTTAGGTTGGGTAATAGTGACATAGGTCTGTCATAGACAAGATTAAAAACTAAAAGCTCAAAAGAATGCTAAGAGAGTTGTAAATATTTCACATTCATTATTTAAATCAGTGTTATCTGTGAATGAGAACAAAATACTACTCATATTTCATACAAAATAATTTATCAATAAACTTTTCATTTTTTTTATTTATCACCGAGTCTTACTAACCGTTCGGGTTACTAACCTTTTTGCTATTGAATATTAAAATAAACAAAATTATTTTAATCTTGAAATATTAAAAAAAGACTAATAATTAATATTGATTACTTTCTAATTCTTACTTAGTATAATTATGGTATAAGGAATTTGAGAGTTCATTGCCGCACTTACTATAAAGTACGCCAGCTATTCTTATCTTGAGCTAGTCCTATCCAGTTCACCTTATTACTCAAGAATGTCATATAAAGATGTATACTTGTTTTGTAGGAGAAATTCCGCTAATAGTTTACTGATGACTTTTTTTCGAAATATTAATATTTTAAGAGATGACTTTAGTAATTTGGTTCAAATTGGGTAATTGTAAGCTTTTTGCATCTTAAATAGTAAATATATATATATTTGTTTTTCTAAAAAAATCATTCAGTAATAGTAGTTAACTAATTACCTAGTTTTGTAACGTAATATTTTTTTGAAAATGGCTCTAATGATTAGGTTCAAAACTGAAAACCGGGGACTATTTTGCATTATCAATATTAATGTATATTTATTTATCTAGAATAAATTATTATAAGGGTTGTTTAGCTATGATGAATGATATAACATTTTAATTTTCTTAGACATTATCTTAAATATTGAATTTAAATTATTAGTTTTCATGATAGAATGATGACAAATAATTTTAGGGTAGTTTACAAACAATTTTTTATTTGAGAGTTTAAATTTTTTTAAATAGTCATATTTGAATAATTTGTTTTTATTATTATTAATAAAGAGTGCTTATTGTTAGTAACAAGATGATTTGATATAATATGATAAAGTTTGTGCGATTGTGTCGTACCATTTATTTATCATTATATCATGTATTTATTTTAATTTTATGTTTATTTTATTTAAATTGCTTACCTGTAGCTAAAAAGATAATGGAAGTTATTATTGGTGAAATGTTCGAGGGACCCATTTAATTTCATGTCACCCACTTCGGTGGCCGCGTGTTCTAACACGCTACTCTCGCAATAGACTAGACTGACGATGACAGGAAGATCGAGGTTAGTATCTCGGTCGAGTGTACTGAAGGGTGTTTCCAAAATGGTTTTCCACTCTCCCTCCTCGAAAATGTGGGTACACTTCTCATAAATATAAACTTCCTAAACCCAAAACCATGAGCGTAATTAGTACATAAGCGTATAACCTAAATGGGTAGTAAGACACAGTTCTAAAAGAGATAATTTCATATCGAATTATTTATGTTGTCCATTCATGTTTTTTACACAATATGTATATGTTGTATGTGTGTATGTAGTACACTATTTCAATCAAAAAAATTTTTTTTGTTTCTTTAAAAATATATTTCTGTCCATGTAATGTGTATTTCAAATAGCTTTTCATATTAGTAAGTAAATTTTCTTAAGGTCGATTGTATAAAGTACACATTATTTTATTTTTGAGTGATGCTTATAACATGTAATGTAAAATATTTTTATTGAAAGGTAGGGGTTATACGTATACTTTATGATCATCTCTAAAACCGTCTTCACAACTCAAGCTTGTATTTGTTTAGCTAATATAAAATTCGCATATGTAAATTGATTAAGTTTCATTAGTTTAATTTGTAAAACAGTTTGTATATTTTCCTATTATTGTGCCTCAAAAGTTTTACAAGTCAAATGGAAATATATATATATATATATATAGGCTATATATGCGAGCTCAACTTTTTTTAAATTTTGGGACCACGTAGAACGTTAGAGCAATCATAATCATGAGGCCGAAAATGCCTATGATTACCTAATTACTTTAGTCTATGAGTAAGTAAAAAGGCTAATATTTGTAATCTATATTATTCTAAATAATGTTAAGTACAGTAAAATTAAATAGTTTAAAAACAAAAATAGTTCTGTATTCAATAACATAGATTTATTACTACTAACTAATGTTAATCCATATTTCTGGGTTCGAATTTTAAACTAATTTGTTTTTGAATACAATATTATGAGCTATTAATTTATTGTGAACAGACAGCAAGACGAGGTGCTTAGAAAATATAAAAACATTTACAATCAACGAGTCAAAAGATTAATATTCAATTATGTGTCAACCACGTGCCATAAATACATTTTAAAAATTCGTTTGAATCACTAAGTATTTTCCTGCTCCTACTGTCAACATTAGGCCTCAACCTAAACTACAATACATACTACCTTTTCAAAAGGGGTGGAGGTTGAACTAAGCAAAGGAGAGGAAAGGAACAATAAATGCACTGGTCTCCCAGCCCAGCTCTCATGCGTGCACGTTCGTACACACACACACATCTCAACCCACGATCGTTTAAAAATTACAAGATATTTGTGTATTTCGGTTTGACTATTCTAGCACCTTAAATATCGATGCTTAAATTTTGCGCCTACCACTCTCAGGCGAATACGTTGATTCCTATTTGTGATTTAAATTAGTGGGAACATAATTTTAAAGCTTCACAATATTGGAATAAATGGTTTGTCTTGTCACTTCTAAAACGATCGTGGCAACTCTGTAAATGGAAGACCCTTTTAAATTGTTAAACGGTACAAGTAGTTCCCGGTATTCCTACAATTAGCGTTACAATACGGTTACCAAACTATTTCAAATTTTAATTTTATAAATAAACTTTTAAAGCTTAGTATTAAATTAATAAATTATAAATAAATAACTAAAACGAGGAAACAAATATTATCTAGCCTTGTGATTTCTTCTTTTTCCAACATTAATAAGTACATCCATATACATCTTGTTAAAGTAGTTAATTATTTAAAAAAATAAAAAATAATAGAAAAATAAGTAAAAATTATAATACAAGAAAATTGAAGTAAAAATAGTTCTGCTTATAAAGTAAAATTCAATTTTGAATATTTAACTTAATGAAGTCATTATAAGAAAAAGAGTGCGAGGCTGAAAATGTGATAGTTTTCATTGTATAGTTTAATTAGTATGATTAGTAAAAGTTATACAGTCTCTTCGTTCTAGATAATATAAATCTCTCTTCATTGGTGAAAACCGATTTCAAATCCATATATCGGTTTTGTCACAATCTTTGATTTTGTAATACCATGTTTTTATGGGTGAAAGCATGTTGACCGGCCCCTTAACCGAGGAGTAGGTTTTGAGCCAGTTGGCTGAATCACTGGCATCCCCCACCACCATTTTTCTTGTCAATTGTCATCAGTGTGTTGTATCATGTTGGAATTGCAGTGTGCCTTTCTTTTAAGCTCCCTGTGTTTTTTAAAACCTTTTCTCTATGATACATACAAAGTGTACGAAGAAAATTCATTGACCTCTACAAAAGATAGAAAAGTTTTGTAGAAACAGTTCCATCAGTTGTTTAATAACGGAGACGCACGTGACACTGCAATACGTGGCATGTTTAAAATTAAAATTGAAGGTTTTGTTTTATTCGATGTCAAAACTAAAAATTAAAACATTACGGCTGCATATAATGGGAAGTTAGTGAAAATAGAGAAAACTGAAAGTTCGGGGTGTGGTCCGATGATGTTTATGTGTATGTTTTGGAGTGGTTCAATGTTATATTTGCATTCTCACAGGCCCGGCCCTCAAACCTGCATGGTCTAAAATCTGTGTGGATGGGCCACTTAAAATGTACAGTTCATTCATTCACTGACAGTCAACTAACGCCAGTCAAATCTACCTATCAACTGGCCTCGTGTAAACGCACTTCAGATAGGTATGTGGGAACTAGGCTGCGTATGCGAGTATGGAGGCTAAAGGTAGTAACTAAGGAAAAGACGGTGGGTTACTCAGATGGTCTTAGGGTGTTGGGGTATTTATTGAGAACGTAGAAGATGGCGTTAAATTAAAACTAGGTTTAGTGTTTTATGCTAGAATGATACTAAGGGTAGTATAGGAAGAAATAAATAGGGGTAGAATGGTGTTTCATATCTGACTTAAAAGACTAAGATAATGTCCTGGGTATAGAGTTTCGGTACTTTAAGGCCACTTTGTCATGCCCCTGGAGCGACAATATTGCTATTGCCAGGATTTATTACTGGTTGAATTTAGGTACTTGGAAGGCTTTCATTTAATATTTAAAAGTTTACAATTAAAAAAAAAGTCCTTTATTTTGATTTGATAACAATGTAATGCACTTGCTTAAATTTAATACATCTTCCGACATATAGCTCGCACATAACCGGTGAATAAGTACAGTACATATTAATTAAAGATAGGTGACCTGGCTGTCTAGGGGTAAGGTGTCAGACTTATATGCTGGCGGCCGGGGTTCAATCTTCGGTACCGGCACAGATTTATCTGATTACCAAACCCTTCTTTCACCTCTGACAAGACATCTTGTGAATGTGAGGAATGCCAGGCCTCCACCGTGGTTCGGATTCCACGTTAAACTGTAGGTCCTCCATTTCATCTCACAATCACCCTACCATTACACATTAGCGTAAGTGCGTATAACCCGAACGGGTAGTAAGACGCGGTGCTAATAATAATAATAATAATAATAATAATTAAATATTAAACCTCGTAATCAGGGGTAGATACTCATGGCTACAGTTTTAGGGGGTGCCAAACGGACCACCAACCTAACTTAGCATAACCTGTGCGTGTTAGAAAAATAATCCCATAACCTAACTACCCAGGCGTAATAAGAGTTGCTAAGCATAACACTCGTTCAATTTTGGATACTTGCATGTAATTTGGATTTTTTTTGTGATGAGTAAAAAAAATAGTTGCCACTCTTAAATGTTATTTTACACACGCCATCTTAAAAAAAATTGATCCCGATAATTGTCTTTTACAATTAACTCTTAAGCTGTTCATTATATCAAAGTATTTTATTAGGCCTAGTAAAAAAATGAATACAAAAACATTTTCCTTTAAACACATTCTTATAGTGTTCTTTGTAATTCCTACCATTTTTATACATTCTCTCAGTAAAACGTTTGGAGTATTATTATCAATATAAGTTTGTGGAGTTTCCCTTAGGATTATTTTCTTATCACGCCCGGGCTACGTTAGGTTTGGAGATGTTAGATTTGGGGATTATTTTCATATTTTCCTACTATACCGCAGTTATACAGGGTGTATATTAATTTTGTGTCATTAAGAAAAGATCATAAAGATATAGGGTAGAAAGTGTTGACACATTTAATAATACTATAGCTTTACTCTTTTAATTAATAAATTCTTCAATTCAAGCTTAAAATACCAACAAAATATTAAAAATTTTTTTACAACCTTTAACCCACTTCGGTGGCGTAGTTGGCTAACGCGCTTGTCGTGTTGAGCTCTACTGCTGAGGATGGGGAGATCGAGGTTCGAATCTCGGTCGGGTGAACTTGGGGGGGGGAGGGGTCCTANTCCTAAATGGTTTTCCACTCTCCCTCTACGCAAATGCGGGTTCACTTCCTCTGATTAAACCTTCCCAATTCCTAATCCACTAGTGTAATTAGTACTTAAAGCGTACAACCCGAACGGGTAGTAAGACGCGGTGCTTAATATTTTTTTATAACCTTTAATTATCCACTAAAAAAACTAATGTCCTTAATATGGACAACATTATATGTAATACATTGTTATATACACACCTTGAAACTTGACAGGAAATTTTGAGCAATGTCTCTTGTTGAATTGCTTCAACATCCACACTACAATTCTTCCTTTAAGGTCCTGGATTATTCTTGTGCGAGTCGCCTAAACATGTCTCTTTAACATGCCCCACTAGAAAAAGTCTGTGCCAGCCACCTGGGTTGTGATGGAGTTGGGCGGAAGGCCAGAGGGTAGTCGGTCCACGGAGTAGGCTAATGTTAAGGCTGTGTGGGCCGTTGCCCCA
This sequence comes from Timema poppense, assembly GCA_902141375.1. Taxonomy (NCBI): domain Eukaryota; kingdom Metazoa; phylum Arthropoda; class Insecta; order Phasmatodea; family Timematidae; genus Timema; species Timema poppense. The sequence goes on from CABFOV010002495.1 coordinate 55,955, forward strand.
TCTTGCGTAAACATGTTGTTGGTATCCATTCCCTTAAGTGATGTTTCCTGGGCAAATTGTTTTAAGATATGAGGACATCGCCTGGCCACCACGTTCACCAGATTTAACAACTCCAGACTTTTTCTTGTTGGGTAAGTTAAGGAGACATGCTCACGCGACTCGCTCAAGAACAATTTAGGAATTTAAAGAATGGTGGTTGAAACAATTCAACAAGAAAGATTGCGCAGTCATGTCAAGATTCAAGAAGTGCACACAATGGTGTACCTATGGAATTTACTTAAGGACATTGTTTTTAAACAATGAATAATTCAGGGTGATGTATACAATTTTCAATCTTTTTTTGTTATTTTAAATTTAATTTGAATCATTTAGTGGTTAAATATTTGGTTTTATTAAATGTGACAACACTTTCTACCCCACCATGTATGGACATGGGTCTAAAAACACTTCGTTTTAGAAACTAAAGGTTTTCTTCAAAGATAGATTGGTATTGGGGGATCTATTGATGTCTTGCTTAAACACCAGATTTTAACTTGATAGATTTTTATATCCGGGGACATTTAAAGTCCATTGTTTACTCAACTATCTTGCCTGTTGTTGGTTTTAAGAAAGCGTATCTTAAATGGATTTTAGAAAATACATACCACCCCAAGTGTAATCAACAGATCATGACAAAGCATGGAACGCAAGATCAATGGGTGCAACAGCATATTGAACAATTTTTGTAACAAAATGTTATCTCTTGAATTTTGCTTGTTTTTGTTCATCTTTGTCTTGTTCATTTACAATGCTTCTTCTATTGGATTCCTTTTCAATAATTGAACAATAAAATTCCTCCTCGCTAAGAAACTAAGCGTTTCTACACCCATGTCTATATGAACTTTTCATAATGTTGGGTCGATGGGAGTTCCCCCCAAGAAATTTGACACAAATTAATATACACCCTGTATAGGGGAGCGCCAAAAAATAAATCCCGCCCTGGCGCAAAATTTACCTCCGGCCGGCCGTGCGCGTAGTGATGTCATAACAGTAAGATGTTTGAAAATAAGACCGTACTTAGAGCCGTATGTGAATGCGAGGTTAAGTAATTTATGCAAAGAACTAGTTTAGGGCTTAATTTGAGAACTTGGCTAAGTAGGTTTTGGAAGTACATTACTAAGGATGAAATGTGAGAATGTGGCTGAGAGTTTTATTTGTGTAAAAGGGTGTTGTGTGAAAATAAAACGAGTATGATATTCGAGAAATAGGTTTAGGATAGTACGCGGGAAAGGTTGAGGATGATAAATGCCAGATTGATGTAGAGGTTTGTGCGTGAGAAAGGGTTGGAAGTCCTCATGCGATAACAACCTCAGTTTGTATGAGAGTGCCAGTCTGAGGGCGATATAAAATTAGGCCAAGTGCAGAAATAGAGATGGGCTAGGAGGGTATGCAATGACGTGGCTGATTGTTTCTTGATATCTATTGAAGTGTTAAAGGTAGTATGGCTTTGGTAGTGAATTATTTTTGTCAGGAGAAGTGAAGGGCTAATTTAACCAAGAAATGACTACACAGTAAACAGCCTTAGTTGATTTCTTTAATGGTTACTTATGGTTCAACAATAAAAATACACTAACATAACAACATTACTAAAAGAACACTGAACTTCAGTTCTGCATACTTCCTTAACAATTTTGATAATTCCAGTGTAGTATGGCTGGCTACCAATACACAAACTATTCTATACATGCGAGATCAAATATTTTCTACATTAAGTTTTCCTCTAATTATTCACTCAAATCTTTTTTTTTCCTCCTCCTCTTCTCACTACCCGTGTGTGTGTGTATATATATATATATATATATAAAGAGAGAGAGAGAAAATTAATTACACTAGGGTAGGAATTAGGAAGGGAGATTTTAAAGGAAATGTTCCCTCTATTGCGTAGAGGGAGAGTGGGAAACTAATTAAGGAAACCACCCTCATTACGCTCTGGTGGGACTTGAACCCCGAACCCCTCGTAATTGGCATACAAGAAAAAATTAGCTTGGCCTTAATCCACAGGCTTGCCAGGGATGGCCTATATAGAGAGAACAAATTCATCTTATATACCCCAAGTTTCAAAGTTTACAGTTCAATTACTAAAGACGTTAAACACCAAAAATTTAATGACTTAAAATAAGCAATAACAGTGATTCAAGTACTCTTATCAGAATCACGTAATGACTTAAACGTTGATACTTGAATACAAAAGTGTCACTAAATTTGTGTAATTTTGTAAACTAGATATGTTAATGTATCACACATAAAATCAATACCTTTACGGAAAAAAAACCTTCTCCTGCGGTTCATTAAATCTACCATTTTACTGAAATAGTATAGGAATATTTTAAACTGCCTTAATAGTTATTATATATGGTGTATGTCAATTCAAACTTTACTAAGGCATACCTACCTACATAAGTGTACAAAGACTAGTTTGGTTGGCCAGTAACTGGTAAGCCCGCAGGAAATATTTAATTATTTTTTCTTTGATGTTTTCCCACTCACCTCACGCGCAAATGCCGTTACATTTAATCTAAATTATAATTTCATCATCCTTACCTTATAAGTTTAAATATGCAGATAGCCCTAGCAGTTAATAAGACGCGGTGCACAAAAATAACCTTGTGAAATAGGTAGTTTATCTCTAGATTTTATATCACAAAATTCATAAAAATAAACTATTTTGTGAATATCTACACGCCTAAGTATATTACTTTGCGATTTTCAGTGTGTTACAAAAATAAATGGTGGCCGACATCTCAGTTTTGGCGTGCCACGGTGTGGACCACTCCCAACCAGTGTATCTGTATCACTGGCAGCCTGATGGAAAGCTTGTTTGTCGCAGTTGATGATGTAAATGACCAGTGTTACCACACTCCCTCCCTCACACGGGCACCGTTCCCTCCCCTCCTCTAACCACTGTTGGGGACTGCGAGCGAAGTAGACGGCCAGTTGATGGAAGGGCTTATCACCCGTAAACTAATCAATCCGGGTAATTATGATTTATGAACACCGATTGTTGGGCGCGACAGGGTTCAGTCAGTCGTACCCTCTCCAATCCCACCAATCCTTCACCCCTTATTTTACTTATTTTACATGTGTGTACTAACAAGAGGGTAAGTTATCCCCCTCCCTAATTCTACTACCCTCCTCCTCTATTTTACATTTCCTGCAACCCTTAGGCTTTGGGTCAGGAACGAGATTCCCTCGTAATCACACGTCCACGGACTTGATGTATGTTGTCCACGGATTAAATCTTCACTGGTATTGTTGCGTTTTTCAGTGGCTCTTTGAGGGTGAGGGAAGGGGAAGGGGGTGGCGACAGTAGCTATATTTGAGGGCCTATTTTGATTTTTTTTTAAAGGAGAATGACCGTAGAACGGGATGATATGAAATGTGTTGTCAGCACAACGATTATGACGGCTCTTTGGTCATACGGATTATATTTGTGGTATAAAAGGTGAATAGTTGGTTGGAGGCAGGTAAATGGCTTCCTAATGTTTTTAGCTTTGCTTGGCGAGCCATTCATCTTAATATTTGCTATGTTAACAGAGTGAATTGAAAACACTATGCCTAATCAGTCTTGGGGTTCCTTTATGATAAAACACCATGTTTATTAATTTAATTATTTATTATTTACCTATTAGTGAAAATAAATTAATCTCGTTGTTTCGTTAAGTTATAAGTAAATATCAAGTAAAGACTATATTTATCAAGGCTTTTAAAAAGGAAAAATTATCACAAAAATTGTATATTGATAGAGTATTTTTATTTCATACAATCCTAATGGATATGTGTTAATAATTATCTAAATTGAAAAACTGTTATTTGTATAATGAGGCTTGGCAGAATGTTGGCATGTTTAATTCTTACTTTGGAGGCCAAAGTATTGAATATGGCAAGTAACACTTTTGGAACTTGGGAATGCTGAGTTGTTTCAGGCCAATATTGGTGTGTTTCTTTCAAGTTTGCCCATATTATTCTGTTTATTAGGTTAACTATATGATTAAAATTGCATCTAGGCGCTTAAAAAAAATACAGAAGGAAAGAATAGCACGGAAGTTATGTATTCTTATTTTCTTAAATGTAACGGCCCAATTTTTAAGTCCAATACATTTTAATCTTTGTATTGTACTAGATTCAGTACGTCATAGCATGTAAACGACTAATAATAATAATAGACATTATGGGCAAAACTAAGAGCAAGCAAGAAAACAAATCGTTCAATCTAGCAGAGTTCCAATTCATAGTATATTTTAGTGCAGGCACGTGAAAAAAAACTGAAATCAAGTGCAGTTATATTTAAAATATATTTGTTTAGCATTTGGAAATATAAACGAAAAACTAACTTTTTAATAATTATGTTTTATTACTTATGACTTGAATAATGGTAATAATAATAATAATTATTATTTTTATTATTAGCACCGCGTTTTACTAACCGTTCGGGTTATACGCATCTTGAATAATTGTTATTAACTATTTTACCGATTGGGCTATAATTTGGTATCTAGTGTTTTCAAAGGGTTGCCCCAAGTGTTTTTTTGAAATTGTATATCTAACCCTAAAATTAAGGGTAGTTTCCTTAAGGGCGAAAAAAGAAAATAATTATTTTATCCAAACCGGGTCTAAAGATTTTGATTAAATTTCGTTTCTAAGCTTCGATTATTATTTCCAACAAAATGGCTTCTCTCAATGTTTCGTAAACATCTCTTTAATACCCTCTACTCTATCGATGGTTGTACAATTTGTCTCTAATTGAATCCTTGGGTGGCCTACGGGGCATTTTTGTACTTGAAAACAAAAGGATACAATAAGCACCAATTTCTTGATGTTCTTTCCACACCGATGATCTAGTTCGTAGAAAATCTTTATGCATTACATAATCCCACCAAAGAATGCGTCCTTAGTATTAAAGGGGCTCCTTGCTTTACACATTGTGCTGGAGTAAAAATTTCCTAAACTCTTTGTTGGCACGTTTCATTGCATTTAAAATGCACGTACACATTTCTTTGAACCTGTAACCAGCATTGTTAAACTTTACCACAAATTTCATGATTGGTTCATGATGCGTTTCCATAGTCTGGTAGTTTGGTCCTGTTAGTATAACAGAGGGGGCACTTATGCCAGTAACAGCCCCAAAATTGTTAGAAGGTTGTGGTATTCCCAGCTTTAACGACACCATCTACACGTCAACCTAGCACACATTACTGACGGTCTTTTCCCTCATTTAGGAAAGAGACTTGACGCTGGTAGGCCGCCCAGCTTCCTAGCTCAATATATATCACTTCTTTTTCATTTTCTTATGGTCTCTTTTAGGAAAAAAAATATTTAAAATTATATTCCCATTCTAAAATTATATTTTTGTCAAGCTGCCTATTTTTAACGTTTGGTCACATAATTAAACCAATAAGGATTTATATTTTAAAATAATTAAGATTTGGTTTCTTCTTCCTTTGGTTAATTTTACTTTCTAAGAAAGAACAAGGTTAAAGTTTGTTCAGCTTAGGAATTGTTTTCTGAAAGTCCTTTTTTCCCTATCAGAGATCTATTATATAATAGGATATTGGTAGGAAAAAAGACCTTTCAGAGAGTAATTCTTACCGTGAATGGAGTATACTTATAGGTTACCCCTGCGAATAGTGGGCACTAAAGCGAGTATTAAATAATTTTTGATTGCTTCTGAAAATTTTGACAGAATAAGCATTGAAATAATCAATTTTGACAGCGTTGTGTCACTGATACCTCGACCATGAATAAGGCTTCCATAACTTTTATTAGATCTCACTAAGGTCCGTTTATTTGTCACGTAGGTCCAAATTCTTGACCAGAACTTATCTGAACGCCTGGCGGTGAAGTATTTTTTCCAAGCATGAGAAATTTTCATTGGATTTTAACTTTTTTTTATTACTAAACATGTCTTGAAGGTAAAGTTGGAATTATTTTGCATGAAATAAATATTCACTTGCATGGAAAAATGTATGCTTTTTAAATGTGCAACATCCTCGACCTCAACAAATGGCTTTACTTAAGTTATTATTATTAGCACCAGTTCGGGTTATACGCATTTACTTAAGTTAACATATTAAAGTAATGAACCCATAACTGAGCAGTTGGGCCCACTATCTAAAGGTTTATTTATGCTGTCAGTAAACTGTTGCAACAACTTCTTTAAATAGTCGTCTTAAATTTAATCTAAATAACTAGGGCCGTCGAGATTTAGTAAATAATTTTCCAGGTATGCATGTTCATCTGTTGTCAAGTTTGTCTCATTCAGTATAATTCTTGACAAAGCTAGGTGGATTAGCATATAAGATCACAATGCTTTCACCCAGGCATGTCCAGTTAACATTTCGTTTGTTTGTTTTATAGGTTTTGTTTTATTATAACATTCAACCATATTCATAAATGCGTGAACAAAAACACGAGAAACATAAAGGGATAGACATTAACACCAGCCCCGAGGGGCTCTCGAAAATGGACACGACATGGGGATACGTACAACCACAACAAGAATGGTAATGGTGCCCTTTCGGGCTGAAATTTGCGATCAACTGGTTAGGGGTGGGAAAATTTTACAAAAAACCCACCCCATCGCTCATAGCGGGTCACCAAGACCAGGACAACACGTACAATGTACAAAGGTGAGGGACAGACGGAAGACAGTGGAAGGGTAACAAGAAACGACGGAAAAC
>CABFOV010002495.1:63108-84375 GCA_902141375.1 Timema poppense
TCTGTGGATAAGTGCGGGGGGGTCGTAATCGCCGATGCCCCGAACGATCGCGTTAGGACTGGCCTGCGCTCGTGAGAAGTTAACATTCCATCTACGGAGGTGCTTGCATACGCCATATAAAATTTGTTTGGTCCCACCTATATTCATTATATAACCTACTTCGCCCGTAAAATGCATCATTAGATGGATGCTTCCAAGCCTTAGTATGACTTTATTCAATTTACAATCGTCTCAGCTGGATGCAATTATATCGCTTTCTTATATGTAGAGAAGTTGGTCTCGAAAATTTTTACAAATCAAGTGTTTTTAATAGCCGACTTGTATTTATATATTGAAGAAAGGATTACACTGCATGTTGTGTCATATTTGGAGAGTGGAGCATTGGTAAGCGGAAGGTATATATTATGATGCGTGAGGTGTTCTAATTTAGATACGCAATCGATCTTTCCATACATCCATTCCAGCAGGAAAATTTGGCATATTTCGCAACCTACCATTAAACCATAGGAAATTGTGATGGGTGGTAAAATTTCCTTGGATATCAGGTTTTGGTCATTCGGATCTTCGATTTTTAGTTTCTAGAGTTCAGAGCAGCTTGTTTTATGTAAAACTTACAAAAGAATTTGACCAAACTGCCAAAAGAGATTGCTGAAGGTATTTGTTTTAGTATTTGATCGCTTGTTTCATAGGTAACAGCAGCTCGGATAGTGACGCATTTAATTCCACCCATGGAAACAAAGGTATTTAAACTATCAATTGCACACGCCTTTAATCTGCGTTGTCAAGCACGATCTCCGAGAGTGAGTTTTCAATTACCAACATAGGTGGATGAAACATCGACGATACTTGAAAATGTGCAGGTTTATCATAGCTGGAATAAAAACTAAATGCGGAAAGTATGGTGATGAGCTGTTTTGAACCTAATTTTTGATTTATGAAGTAAGAAAGGCCAACTGGAAACCTTAATAAAAATATTTGGGTCGAGTTGCTTCTATAATAGTATGATCGAATCCAGGGCTCTAAGTTTTGCATTCATTTATTAATGAATCTCCTTTTGTTTTAAACTATTAAGTTCTTGAGTAAGCAGCCAAGAATTGACAGGACATCTTCTTCCATCTTTTAAAAAAAATCTTTGTAAATTAGGGTTGAATCCAGTAGATCAAATGAATTAACTGTTTATACAAATAAATGCAAAACATTTTTAGACTGGCTTTCTGCTCTTTTAAACGACATCCTTGGACCTTTCCTCTGTTTACCTGCAATATAAACTATATTGACACACTATACAATCATTTTCATATTGTATAACTAAAATTAGTAAACTGCAATAAAATCACATATCCAATTGCCCATTACTTCTAAACAGTAGGTTTAAGAAAAAAAAATATATAACAATAATGATTGTCGAGGTTACTCATTCTCTCTCTCTCTCTCTGAAGGGATACCAACCGTATTTTTTAAATATGTGTAATTTTGATGGCCTTTTTTTAAGATGTAGGTCAAATCTGGGCCTATCAGGAGCTGCAGAATTAATATGTGTTTTCTGACACCCAATCTAAAAGATTAAAACTAATTCCATCTTGTCCGGAATTGTTCCCAGTTGCAGCCATTTTAACTAAACGAGCTGTCGACTGGCCTAGACAAAGTTTATATACCACTGTGCTATGGTAAGAATGAGATCTTGTAAACATCGATGAGCCAGCGTTGATCAAATTTGTCGTATATTTGTGGGAATATTCATCACACAAAAACCAGAAATGACAAAACTGTTCCCCAATAGTAACCACACAGTTCCTTCAGAGATGATATTCAGTGTAACCCAGCCCCTTCAGCTAGTAAGTAGGTCATAGGCCACCACTATTGACAATTATCCTATCCACATCTAGTATGATTTGCATTTGACGGGGTGAGTGTTAAAATTCTGGCCTGATGTACCGAGTTTTTTCCCCCTAAATGGTTTACCATTCTTTCTCCACACACATTCAGCTGAGTTACCTTTAAATGTGTATCGTCTTCATTCATACTGTAACTATTGCTATTGTAATTAAATCATATAGCTCAGGTGGGTAGTAAGAGGAATGAGGAAAAAATATCGAAAAAACTCAATGTTTAATAGGCTACTATTAATAAAATATTATTTTAATGCTGGTATTCATTTGGTGATCGATATCATTTACTTTTATTGCTATTCATTTCACTTTTTATTCAATTTTTTTAAGTACATTTTACCACTTACCGATGGTAAGTTTTATTCCTCCAGATCGTGGGAATGAATAGAACCCCATTCGCTTTCCCTTTTATACCATAGCTGATAACATTTACGTCTATTTTATATCTTTACATTTCTCTTTTTCTTGTCTTTCCTCTTCTTTTTATTTGAACTAACCCCCCACATTAACCCCCTCTCCGTATCTCTGCATGTTGCTGAAATGGGAACATAGTATCATTCTCCCTACATATAGAAATGTTCCGATTGCACTCTAGATTCAATTCCAGATTCCTGAGTCGTCCTAGTCTCTGTTTTGGCGGGATGGGAACGTTTAGGAGAAGCAAAGTGGATTCACCGGGGTTGTAAATCACCACTTGGAAACTTTTCACTGGTTTGGGATACATCCTCTTTCTGTATATATTGGGGGCGCAAAGAAAAATATACCTAGGTAAATGCTCTTTCCGAGGAGTATGATTTATCTAAAAATGTGAATCTATTAAATACATCAGTCAGTAACGATTGGACACATTTAGGTTTTTGATAAATATACATATTTTATATTTATATAAATATAATATAAATACATATACTATATTTGTATATATATATGGTTATGATTCATATATATGTATATATATGGTTTTCTGTAAAATATATCTATATTCAAATCACACTCATATACAAAATTAGTTTGAATTCACATTACGATCTAAATTTTAAATATTTTCTAGATTTTTTTACCTTTGAACCTAACAATTTGTAATTACTTGAAAACCCATTTTGTGCTTTAGGGATTTATATTTGTTATAATAATTATTGCTGTTTTTAGTTATCAACTTATTATTTCATCCAAACATCGTTGATATTAAGTTAGGCCTATAGTCTCTGGGAGAGTAATAGTAATATTTTGTTTTCAAATAAATACTATATACACAAAAATATGAGCTACCAAGTTATATCTAAATGGGGGTCCCGCAATATTATTCTGCCACTAAACCCCAAAGAAGACAGAGGTAATATATGATGATTTTTTTTATCTTAATAAATTGCCATTATCCGGTAACTAAAGTTGTAACCTTGAATGAAATTTTAAATATGTTTTATTGACAAATTAATATGAAATCCGTCTAGCACAGATTGGATTTTTTTTCTAAACTTTATATCTTCTTACTAAGGTGCCCTAGAGGCATTGAAGCGTACAATAAATTTAACAGTACAAGTTAACATGTATGAGGCTTTTGCACTTTTTCACTGCGGATGGAAGCACCCATCCTACGGCAGTTTTGAACCTAAACTTATAATGGACTTCACCTCCCCCTTATCACCGATTTTTTATTTTTTTTGCATGAGACTTAAAAATATAATGTTTGGTAACGTTGGTTCGAATCCCAATCGTAATTGTTTCGGGCAATGTTACTCGAGGTCTTAAACTTTTCGTTATAAGCCAAAGCCAAACATCCACATGATGGAGAAGCTTAGGCAAAATTGAAGCTATTTCGATCTCGTTGGAAAATGGTGGGAAATCCTCGGTTGTCAATATCTTTTCAGATGTTACTATGAGTTCAAAATTATTGTATTCGCTAAAGCGTTTCTTCCGCAATCCTTTCACTTAGTCATACTCCCGATTTATTGGGGAAATACTCATTACTATGGAATACTAGTTTTTCAAGTGTATCATTTGTTCTTTAGAACATTAATTTTGAATCTAGAGATTTGTGAAGGTGCATTAATTAAGACCTATCTTATTCTATGTAGACATTCAAATCAACATTGTATCTGATTTAATTAAGTGAAAAATCACAACCAAGACAAGTAGTGGAACGCGGAACCTTAGGGTTTGTGCGCTCATGCTCTAACATTGAGCCATGCGTGTTCGTCTCGTATCCAGTACATATTTCACTAGTTCGTGTATTAAATTAAATTATAGGCTTTCAGAAGTTATTTGGAGTTTTCCATCCCTGGACATTTTAATAATTGGATGTCTCTATGATATTTGAAGTTGTTCTCGCATTGATTAAAAAAATGCCTTTAGAAGCTATTTAAGTGTTCTCCACCTGTATGGAATAAACATCGTCAGTACACCCGAAGGAGATCCTAACCTCGATCTCCCTGTCATCGACAATTTAGTTTACTGCAAGAGTAGTGCCTTAGACCATGCGGCCACTGAAGCGGATGTGATATCAGTTAACGCAGTGAAAAAAATCCTAGGATAAATGAGGCATGCAGTTATTCTTCTAACCACTCGGAGGTTGCTACAAGAGTTTATGTCATATTTATCTTAATTTTAAGATTATCACTGAATTTAAAGCTTTTTACCTATTTGTTTTAAATCATTGGCAAGCTATAAACGAGCCTTTATACACATATTGCGTTGTGGTACGGAATAATAGATGGGAAAGTACACACAATAAAACAATAAGGTAAATCCTATCTGCCCCAAAATTGTTGGGAGGATAAACCTCTAGCTTTTTGTTTTAATTTTGTTAAACGTTTTCATTCACATTTTTTTTTTATAATTTGATTTGTTCATGTGTCGAGATGAAACGTGTTAGCGGCCTTGTTAATCCTCCAAGCGACCATTTACCTTGTTTGTTAGGTTATGTATGACTGTGGGAGTGTAAGCTGGAACAATGCGTTGGGCATTTATGGAAATAGTAATAGCAGTTTAATTGAAACAAGTTGGGGTCGTTTAGCTGGAGCTAATGGGTTGTGTTGCAACACACTTCCATGGATAAAAATGAATCAATAAGACGAACATGGCTAATCCTCGTAAAATGAGGACATCACTCATATATTTTTTAAATTATTAATTAAATGGAGAAATCTGATAGACGTACTGATATAATTATGCTGTATACCAGTAAAGTTAATTAGTGAGGTTTATGTGAGCTCACACCTTTAATAAGAAAGAGGTTTAGTGTTTGTAACTATAACGTAAAGAAATTTATAACGCTCAATTAAATTTATAAGACAGTGACACTTATCCCCATCCAAATTAAGTTTAGTTTTTTCTAATAAAATAAGAGTCATGGGCATATTTCCTCTTTAGAGTATTAAATGTTAAATATTAATAGTATGGTGTTTATTTATTGTTGGGTAGATTACTGGTTTATACACCGAGATTAAATTGCCCTAGAGAAAGTATGAAAGGCACTTAACAGCCTTAATTGACACTAGTTTCATGATTATTTATGTGTTTCACCCTAAACACTAATACTAATAATAATAATATTTAGCACCGCGTCTTACTACCCTTTCGGGATATACGTTTTAAGTACTAATTACTGTAATGGATTAGGAATCGGGAAGGCTGAATTAGAGGAAGTGAACCCGCATTTGCGTGGAGGGAGAGTGGAAAACCATTTAGGAAAAACCACCCCCAGTTCACCTGACCGAGATTCGAACCTCGATCTCCCCGTCCTCAGCAGTCGAGCTCAACACGACAATCGCGTTAGCCAACTACGCCACCGAGGCGGGTAACACTAATACTAGCTATGCTAATGGGTAGGGATAAGGAATGTGGTTCTTAGAGGAAATTTTACCTCATTTATTTTAAGGGAAAGTGGGAAACTATTTAGAAAAAAAAACTTTCATTATACCCAATCAGAATTCAAACTTCAACTTCCCCGTCACTGGTAAACCAGATAAGAGCAGCTCCCTTGTTTGCCTTGAACTACTAGCTCTGAGTGTCAGAAGCGACTTTCAGAGGAAGTAGGTGGCTTGTTTATGCCTAAAGTACCGATCTGTAGTCACAGATCATAACCTTTATGTCTAAAAGTGTAATTTGGTTGCACGAGCCGACGTACTACCCATCCAACTACAGGAATCTCCCAGATGTCCTGGATGTCGTCCTGACGGATCTCGACACGTTGCCGGAAGAACTCGAAACCTTGAATGAACTCGACTCAGACCATCTCCCGGTCTTCGGAAGGATATCGCTGAAGACAAATCCAAGACTATCATACCTTAGGAGGAAGATACCCAGAAGTGACTGGGGAGAGTATCGGCGGGTACTGACAGATGCAGTTCCATTAAACATGGAGGTAAATTCCCCAGAAGAAGTGGACAGCTCCATCACGCTCCTGACAGCTACACTACTCGAAGCATACCGAGAAACAACTGCATTCGAGACACCACCGGTGTCGTGGAGGAGGGACGACCCGGAGCTGAGCTATTTGATAGCCCTGAAGAGGGAAGCGCGTAGGAAATGGCAGCAGCACCGGGATCCAAGGCATCGGGCAGAATACAACAGGCTAAGAGCCCTTGTGCGTAGGAAGGCCAAAACTCTGAAGATCTCAAACTGGAACGAGTACGTAGAGGACACATTGGCTGGGGACGGCAACGTGTGGAAGGTGACAAGACAACTTAAAGGCACAAAAGGGAAGGCAGGGACCACGGTCATCCACGGAAGAAGAGGGTTGGAATACCGGAGCGAGGCCAAGGCAGAGGCCATTGCGGAATCGCTCGAAGATCAGTTCAAGGCAAACTCTGAGCCTCAGGACGAAGAGTTTACCAGAACAGTAAAAAGAGCGGTCAGAGCATACCTAGCAGATCCGGATGTAGAGCTACCGCCCCCTATAACAAGAAACGAAGTCGCCTACCAAGTGGAAAGGCTGAAACTACGAAAAGCGGCTAGCCATGACAGGATCTCGAACGAGATGCTACGACACGTCCCGGAAGGGGTGATTCAGCTCCTATCAAGAATGTTCTCAACGGCATTGCTGGCAGGCTACTTCCCGGAGGCATGGAAGGTCGCAGACGTCGTCTCACTGCCCAAACCAGGAAAGGACGGCAAATTCCCGCAGAACAGGCGGCCCATCAGTCTGCTCAGCAACATAGGAAAATTATTCGAAAAAATAATTCTGCAGCGACTGAAAGCCTTCGGCAGGGAGCACAGGATTATCCCTGACGTACAATTCGGATTTAGAAACCGGCATTCAACAATACACCCAGTCCTGAGCCTAGTGGAGGACACGACAGAAAGCTTCAATCGAGGGGAAATAACGATAGCGGTACTTATGGACGTAGAAAAGGCCTTCGATAAGGTCTGGCACGCCGGCCTTATCTACAAAATGATCCAGGCCAATTTCCCAAAAATCTACGTGCAGCTAATCAAGAGCTTTTTAACTGGACGACAATTCCAGGTCAAGATGGAAGGGAAAAGGTCGCCCCTTCATAGGGTCGGAGCGGGGGTGCCACAGGGGTCGGCACTCTCCCCGTTCCTATACACCGTGTATGTCGCTGACATCCCCACGGACCCGATGGTAACGATTAGGCTCTTTGCAGACGATACGATGTTCACCATAGCCAACAAGAACGTGAAATACGCCCATCGCCGCCTGCAGCGGTACCTGAACGAGTTCAGCAGTTGGCTGGAGAAATGGAGAATAAAAGTCAATGCGGAAAAATCGTCAGCCATGTTGATTACTAGGAGGAGACCCCAAACACCTGCCCAGCTTGTAGTGTTGGAAGAGGATATCCCCTACAAGAGTTCTATGAAATACCTCGGGGTGATGTTAGATGCCAGACTCGCATGGAGGGAACACGCAGACTACACAAGAAAAAAGGCAATGGGGGCCTTCATCGCAAACTATGGCCTGCTCAAGAGCCCAGTGCTGGGGATCAACAACAAGTTGCTACTGTACAAGAGCTTAGTACAACCGATTCTGCTATACGGATGCGAGGCGTGGGGGTATGCTCCCGAGTCAGTGATAGGTACACTACAAGTAGTACAAAACAAGATTCTTAGGAGTATCCTAGGTGTGAACACCCGATCCAGCAATGAGTACATACACGCTACCACTGGCAGTGCGACACTTCAGGAAATCTTCCGGAAGCGAGGCGACAAGCTCTATAAACGAGCCAGCGAGGTAGAGGACAACGCCACAATTAGAAGATTGGGCCAGTACGACCCCCGTGAGACAAGGAGATACAAGAAGCCCCGACTCGTATGAGAATTAACATCTGCACACCTTCCCAATCAACCCTTTCCTACTAACCACTCCTCTTTCTAAGCATAGCCAATCCCTGGGTCCCCATCCTCTCACGTCCACACAAACTACGTACCAAAATCATTCTATTCACACTTTCACTTTCATCAACGCCATCTTCACTTAGTGTCTAATATTATTTCATGTATTTTCTTTCAGCTCGTCTAGAACTTACTCACTCACTACACCACTCACATCGGGCCTAACTGCGCTTGTGTTTCCATCACAGTGTACGAGGGCTCGATCTAGTAAACACCACACAACTCTGCTGCTCCCAACATACAAACCTTCACCAACCAACTCCATTTTCCCTTCACAACCAAATTACACTTTTAGACATAAAGGTTATGATCTGTGACTACAGATTGGTACTTTAGGCATTAACAAGCCACCTACTTCCTCTGAAAGTCGCTTCTGACACTCAGAGCTAGTAGTTCAAGGCAAACAAGGGAGCTGTAATTTGGTTGCGGCCAGATAAGAATAACCTGGCGTGGCTATTTAAATGTGTAGAAAAAACAAGTGAGGTTCCCTCACTACTCCTGCATCAAGATTGATATTAGTGATGATAGTGACACGTTGTTATTTAAATGGTAAATATATATATATATATATATATATATAGCGTGATTTTGATTTCACCTATGGTTTGGGTATTTAAGAAACCAAATAAGTGGTTGACTCTTTCTGTTTCCACGAGATGAATTAGTACATGGGCGGGTATCCCGAACGGTTATCAAGACGTGGTGCTAAAAAAATCGTAGGGATTTATTCATATTATTTTTATATCCATTTTAACACCTTGTTCTAGTTCATCGAGCGATGACATTTTGTAAATTTGTAGCTTCTGTTGACATCCGCGTCAATGGTGTCATCTTATATTTTACTGGATTTCCAGCAACGAGAACGTTGGAGCTTGAATTATAGCCGGATAAAATGAGGTTCTTCCTAAAATGGTTCTCACTTCCCTTCCACTCAAATGAGCGTACATTTCCTCTAAGCCATCCCTTCCTCATCCAACGATAACACATTTAACAATGTGGATATCGCGAACATATATTAAGACAAGGTGCCCAGTGACAAACATTATGTTCCTCCAATAAATAAATTATCATCACTAAAACTGTTCATGGCTTCTTATTTATTACCCGTTCGGGGTATCCGCATAGTTACACAATTTGTGTAGGGATGATGAAACTGGAATTAAGATCCAATGTACTCATGTCAGCGTAGAAGAAGAGTGTAAAACGATTTGGGAAAAAAAAACACCCTACGTATACCCAATCTGGATTGAAAGTAGCCTTAATATATATGTCACCATCAATTTTTTTAGGCGGTTAGACCATTTCTTTTTTAATGCCACGCGTAGCTGTGTGCAATTAATCAATGTGACTGATAACTTCGACGCATGTACAGTACAGCACGTATTAAAATAGTGTGAACAGAAAATTTCATAGAATGACAGAATTTAATAAAATATTTATACTACAATTTAAAAAGAATTGGCCTACTTACCTAGTAATAATGGTATTTTATGGAAATCAAGGATAATTATATTATTAACTCTTTACAGTTTTAGTTTACTATTTTTTGTTTGTGCAAATAACAAGGCAATAAAGGGCTATGTTGCCTTACTACTGTTGAGCTAGTGGCCTGTTTGAAAAGTAACAAATTACTAATAGTGTTGGACAAGCATAAACTTATAATACATTATAATATGGTAAATATATATGGTGAAATGAGGCAACCTTTGATATGACAGGTATTGCCCTGATTTGAAAGATTGCCTCTAGTGAATCAAGTTAAGACTGAACCACATAATCTTGAGTCAAAAGTCCTATATCCGTCAGGCACGTAGCCAGGATTTTATTTTGAGTGGTGTTATCCAATGCACCCTGACTTTTTGTAAGCCTCATTATTTCTGAACTTAATGTGTTTAGAAATTTTAAATAAAACGTTTTTGCGGTGTAAATAAATTCATATTGTTTTTGGGTCTGCTGGAAAAGCATAAGGTAACAAATTTGCTAAATTAATTTACTATATTAAATTAACATAACTAAAGGTAACCTATCAAGTCCAAATAATGAAATTACTATGTGTATGGAAAAGTGTTCATGCACCACTATCTATCACTTTTACAATGATAGTAGCCTTCTGTTAGCTTTCTTGGCCATGCCATCAAAACCGTCCGCAGGTGTGAAAGGTACTGAATAGTGAATTGACATCAGTGCTAGGCCAGTCAATCGTTCACTGCACATCGAGTTTCTTAAGCACGTAGATCTTACACTCGGTCAGCTGCGCACTGTAGCTTGTCAATGCCGTATTGGGTGATTGTTGTAGTTGAACCATTAGATTGATTATTTAGGCCACTGACTGTACAAGTTACAAGCAAGAGATCATATTATATTTTGTATCTTTCATAAAACTTTAGGGGGTGTTCGGACCCCATGGAACCCCCCTCCCCTCCCAGCTACAGGCCTCAGTACCCATTTACCAGAAAAGTAAAATGAAAAGCAAGATTCAAGGCCGGGAGTGAAGGAAGAATCTAAGTTAAAATTCAGTTCTACTGTTTCTTGAATGCTCATGTGGGTTTCTTTTATCATCTTGACTTGTTTTTACGCGTGCGCGGTGTTCATTTCTCAATATTTGACTATGTATTGCCTTCGCACGCTCAGTATAAAATTCTGGAACATTATATACTATAGGCCTATTTCATTCTTTCTGCAGGACGGAGAAGTACATTAAACCCCTCCATTCTCATCTCCACGCTGCGTAACATCATGCTTCATACTGAGCAAACTGTGCTTTTATATACATCTGGCTATACCCCTCTATAAATACTGTGCTTTTCTTACATCAGTAGAGTATATGTTCAGACTATACTATAACCTCGGATCTATTTATGAGCAAAGAAGTGAATTGGACATGTAAGATAAACTATGTAATTACTTTTTTAGCGATTATATTGAAAACAATAATAATATTTTATATAATATATAAACTTACAGTTTAATAAACTGGTATGACTCTCCTCCGAGCTAACCCATACCTCTCTGGGACATACAAAAACTATGCATATATGTTTGCCCAAAGTTTTCAGCCTCCAGCTTCCCTCGGCCCACAACCTCGAGCTCAGCAATGTTCGGACCGTTTTTATTTTATTCTAAATGGAGCACGTAGTATATCCTACTCATTGTCAATTATTATTTCAAACTTTTTATTCCGTCGTACTGTTCCCGTATGACTCCGTCCAATTTGTTACAAAATTACTGATGTCATTGCCCAGAAAGAGTAGGTGACTCGAGTGAATCTCGGAGGTCACCTGTGTCTCCCTGCTTCAGACGGTAGAGCGGGCAATTGGAGTAGCAATCTTCCATGGTCTTACTGGGATAGTACATGACAGGGTTTGAGCTTCCAAACCAGTGCACAGTAGAATAGAACGTATATGTGTAGCTCCGTTAGTTGTATATATTGTATAAAACATCAGTATTGTTTTCAATATAATCGTTAAAAAAGTATTTACATAGCTTATTTCAAATGTCCAAATAACTCCTTTGCTCATAAAGCAATCCAAATATATAGTATAGTCTGTGGGTATACTTTCTTGATGTAAAAAATGTACAGTCTCGATAGAGGGGTATGGACTGGATGGATTAAGTAAGACCACAGTCTTTTCAGTATGAAGCATGACGTCATGCATGACTTCACGACTTAATGTCCTTATCCGTCCTGAAGGAGGGGAATATATTAAATGATGTTCCAGAATTTGACACTTAGTTTATGAGGGCTAGGCGTAGTCAAATATCGAGAGTTGAACTCTGCGGATGTGTATAAAAGTCATGACCCGTCTTGGAGGATGGTNTAAAAGTCATGACCCGTCTTGGAGGATGGTTAGGGATGACGATTGTATTCAAGAAACACACATGAGCATAAAGGAAACAGTGTAATTAAATTGATTAATTTGAACTTGGACCTTTAATTTAAACCAGGTTCTGAAACATAGTTTCTCATTTTATTCTGAATTTTTTTGTGAAATTATTAAACACCCGTGGAACTCCCCCTGCAATTTTTTTTTCTGTGTCAAGCTTCTTTCAACCCTTCTATTGAATCATGGGTGATCAGCACACGGACTACACGAGTTTCTCCATGCAGCAGCTATATTCTCAAATATAATGATTGTTAATGAAAGCTTTATATTTCTTTTTTTTAAATAGCTTTGAGATCTTTAATGCCTAGTACCAAATTTAATATTTCGTAAGTTGGAATTTTGTGCTTAGCAAAAAAACTAGCTCATGAATATTTGTGCTATGATTTTTCCACAGAGGAAGAACTTGAATGTAGGGAAGTTTATTTTATGGAGTGGGACGAGAGTGTGGAAGCATTGGGGATCTTAACTTTAAATGTGTTATGTTTAGTTTCCAAAGTATTAACGTGTTTTTTAATTTAAAAAACTAATAATGTTAACATAATTATTTGGGATTTCAATAAGGACAACATTTATAAATTATTTATAAAACATAAAGGCCTAACTCTTTAAGTTATTGATTGCGCTCTCAAACCTTTTGAAATTTAAAATATAATAATCTATAATATGCTTTTAAATAAGACCTTTCCATTAATTAACGCAACAAATAATAATATTTGCTAATATCATATGCTATGAGATGAAGCTTGCAAAAACAAGCATCAAATTATGAGATTGGCTTTGTTCCTTCAATAACTGCTATGTTGCCCGCATTGGTGATAAAATGATTCAGACAATAGACTGAATTGTTAGTGACTGTGAGATCAGGTTTGAATTCCGGTCAAATGTACCGAGGATGGGTTTTACCATATCGTTCTAGATTTTTCCTCCTGTGTAACTATATGGATAACCTGGGTAGATAATAAATAGGTGATATTAGGGACACAAAAATATTAACCATTATTATTGCACAGAACAATTTTTTTTAAAAATTAATATTGTCCTTACAGTGATTTGTTAGTAATTTTTATTTTAAATTTGTTTAAATACATGAATAAACTATTAGTAAACAACTAAGTGGAAAATACACTGCCTGAATTCTTGAAAAGTGTATAAATAAAAGCTGATCACGTCATTTGAGATAAATAGCTCTGAGGTAGTCCTGCATATCAGAGTTTTTCATCTTACTACTCATTTTAACTCTTCGAATTTAATTCCACTATTTGGAAATGAATAAGAAAGGAGGAGATTAGTAGAAATGTTCCCACATTTTATTTCAAAAGAGATTGAGAATTTATCTAGGAAATATACCTCTGTACGCTTGGCAGAGATTCAAATTCCAGCTTCCTCGTTAGCGGCAAACTAGATTAGATGAGCTTGACATTTAGGGCCGAGACTGCAAACATGATTCAAATAACATCAGCTCTCCCGCTGACTTCAAATAACACGCAGGGGGAAGAACGGTGGTCATTCGTATGAGCTTTATAGTCCTGGCTCTTGGCCCGCATTCCAAGCGTTGTGGTGTTTATTAAACAGCTTCATATCCAAAGGTCTGTTTTTAATCACAATGTTCAACTCTAGCTATTCAAAAACTCTATATAACAACTAACGTAAACCAAATAGGTTAGCATCTAGGTCCAGTGAAGCTCTGGGTTTATAAATTTAGGTCTAGTGAAGTTAGGAGCTATAAAATTAGGTGTACTGAAGTTGAGTCATATAAATATAGTTCCAATGAAGTTAATAAATTTAGATTAGGAGTTTTTACTTTAGGTATTAATTTTAGATCCACTACCACTATTTTTACAAGGCTTCCAAATATTTTTTTTAACATAATTTATTTTTACGGATTTTCAATAGTTATTTATGTATATAATGACAGCAGATGAGCTAATATGGGTTTTCGTAGAGATTTGTGATTACTAAGCATAAGAGATATTACCAAAATGTCACATATATTAGTCAGGGACCTTTGAGTATTGATGAAAGATGGCATTTAAAATATAGGCGGATTAAACTTTAATCTTTCATTGTCCCATTGTTACAAATATATATACCTGGAATTGTAAATATTACCTTGACTGATTACACTAGGGCACTATATTGTAAATAACATCATTGTAGAAGCAAGAAAGGTGATATTCCACTTATAAGAGTAGCCAAAGGGCTTATTTTACTTTAGGAAGTTGCCTTTTATCAATAGCTGGAATTTGTATTTCATATACAGGATGTACCTGGGTTAAACGTCTAAACTTTGGTAAATGGTAGGGGATAAAAAAAATTACTCAAAATATCTTTGTAGATTTGTTTGTTTTAGCTTCCTTTTCGCGCAAACAACAAGTAAATAAATAAAAACACGTTCTTCTGCGGAGGTCCTCGGCATTGGCTTAATATTAATTTTCCTGGAAGATGAATAGGTCGTGTTGGACTTATGTTATGGCTTGGCCTCTGCGTTCACGTGATTTAACATCATTAGATATGTTGGTTTGGTGGAGCTCTCAAGCAAAGAGTGTATGAAGCGTCTATTGATGACCTTCAAATATTACGACAAAAGATAACGTAAGCATGCGAAAAAAACAACAGTCGTGCATGGTCGGTCAGCCACTCACTCTGTCATTTACAGGTCCAATACTTGTCTCTGGGTTGGAGGCCGTCAATTTGAACAAAATAAATATAATATATTATTTAATACCTACCTATTTTGTTTTTATTTTGTTTTTTGCTGTTTGCGCAAAAAGAAAGCGAGAACTCGCAAATCTCCAAAAGGCATTTTGAGTTATTTTTTTGATCCACTACCACTTGTCAAAGTTTAGCCGTTTAACTTGGCAATACTCTGTAGTTTTGTAAATACATTAGTATGGAGAGTATTACATATTATTGGCTTCTCTTTTGAGTTTCAGAACGCGCATAATTACGCAAATCAAACATCTCCAGCAAAAAAAATTATTTCAGGCTACAACAATATAAAAATATATCTTCCCATTAACGCTAATATTTCTTTACTAATAAATTAAAGCTACCCACTTTGTGACCTCCTTGTCTGATGCATCTATCCTACTGTAGACTGGAATTAAATTGACGGAGAGTTTGGGGTTAGAATCCTGATTGGGTATTAAGAGGGTGTTTTAAAGATTGTTTCCCCTTATACCTCTAAATCCTTTTTGTCCTATGAACACGTGGACTATGATCAGTCTCTTGAGAAGGTTTGGATTCAAATTTCAACCAGGTGTACAAGGGTATTTTTCCTTTTTTACTTTCCCCACTTTAACTTTACGTGAATTCAGATCATTTTTATCATATCCACCAGTGGCGGCTTGTAGCTAAAATTAGTGGGGGTGCTTATCCAGAAATGTTTAGCCTTTGTTTTAAAATTGTGTAAAAGGAAAAAAAAACATGTATAAAAAGATAATTTATTCAGGAACTTGATAAAATCTTGACAAAAACACTTTTTACTTACTTTAACTTAAATTATTACAGTTCAAGCTTTATCTAATAATTTAAAAATGAAATCCATTCTTCTTGTTTTAATTTGCGCAAAAAGTTCAATAATTTTTTTCTTGATCTCTGGATGACAATCGAGGATGTTTCTCTTCATTGAAAGTACTGCAGGCGCATTTGGTCTTTCTGTTAAATAAAGGAACCGAAAAAAAAAATGAATCAAATATAATATCTGGAAGCAGAATAATAATATAATTCTACACTCTTCTACACTTTATCACATTCAGGAATATGGTACACTGTTTCTAAGCACAAAACACGCCGAGTAAAAATAAAACTTCCTTCCACCATCACGCCAGAGCTGGCACTGCAGAGCAACAGTGCTCTCTCTTTCTGGCAGTCCCTCATTCCTCCCCAGCCTCCTCCTATGCTTGCATGCGCTCAACAATCAAACACCACGTTGCTGGCACTGTGAAGCGCACAGTTCCATGCAGAGATTTTTGTATCCTTTTCATAAACTGGGGGGTGGCTACTGAAGTACTGACATTAAGCTCAAGAAATATATATTGTACTACAAAAATAAAGAAAGAATTAAAGGAAAAGGGACTTATTATATTAAATGTTATCGTTAATATCAAGTGGAAATAGGGAGTGATGCAGTTCCGCAGTGCCTATACACGAGCTGCCACTGATATCCACCTTCTTTTAAGTAGTAACAAAATACTAAATTAGATACACTCCTACAATTTGATGTTTGCGACAGTGAAATTAGGTCAGAATGGTCCTCTTCTTTGCCATGATTACAGCTGGGAGGAATTTCTACTACCTCGTGTACAGCCACTGCTGAAGCATTAGAGGACAGTAGCCGCGAGGTAAAGGAGGTTGTGAGAAATAGTGTAAGTTAGATGTGATTTCAGTTACAGTATTTTAGGAAACTGTGTTTGGTTAATGGGGTCAAAACCTAAAAGCCTCCCTTCCCTGGATATCTTCGGAAAGGCCTGAAATGCAGCAGAAAACTTATCACTTGCCATTATCATGACACTAGACTAATCGAATTCATACGGTAAATACATTAATCACTACACCCACATTCTCGTCCTAATTATACGCAAACCTTTAACGGAATGAATGTTGTAGCATTAATAGTTATTTTCTGCCTTAAGCTATGAGGGAAGAACGACCCTGAGTACAGGATGAATCCTGGACACCTCATTGGCTCAGCATTGGCATGTCAAGCCAAAGGTCCCACTTTCATTTACCATGTCCTGGTGTCATTTAAAAAACAAACTATTTATTAATGTATTTAACAACATTGAAGATAATACTGATAACTAAAGGAGACACTTTCTCAACCTTATGGATACATTCTAAATGCTCATTACTTTTATAATTGTCTTAAAGTGATAAAGGACTGACGTAAATAAAAAATATATATTTAATAAATTTATTCATAATATGTTATACAATACTCACTACATCAATCCATGAATTTGTCTGACTAATCTAATCCTAGCTATTTGACGTAAGCTTTATCACTAGCATATAGGATCGATCATCTGCTCCACAAGTAAAATTGTCCAGTTGCGGTGTTTCTTTAATCTTTTTTTAAATTTAAATTTATTACTATTTCCGTCCAGTGACCTGGGTCAGGTTTTTATTTCTAGTGATACATTTTCCACTATCGACTTGCTAGGACTGTCTTGTCGTAGTTTCACATGCCATATAATCTAACTTAAGACTAAGACAGGAACAACATCCAGTCCCCGGCCATTAATTTATCAATATGAAATCCTAAACCCATTTTTCTTCAATGATAAATTCTTGATCATGTTGGGAATCGAACCCTTGACACTTAGTTCAGCGGGCAGACACGCTACTGACTGAGCTAGGGTGTCGGATTTTTTATTTCACCTCCTGAGTGTATATTCGTCCAAAGATAGAATCACCTCTCATACATACGTACATACCAATGATATTCAAGCAACGAAGTTCTAGGTTTCTTCTCAATAGCCTTATGAAATTCAAACAGTTACACTGGCCAGTTTTCAGAAAATCCCAGACAGGCAGACATGGTAACAAACAGAAATATCAAAAGCCACTTTTTTGGGGGTTTCTGTTCCCATAAAACGGAAAAATTCATCATTATATCGAGATAGATTTTTTCACAATTACACTACTTTCTCTTGATATGAGAATGTAATATAATCTATAATAATTGGTTAGTTATTAACATTAATATCGGTTACGAAGATTTTTTTTAAAATAATTGAGTTCAACTTTGTAGTTATAGCACTTTACGTTTTCAAGATATTAAAAAAAAATATTTTTTTTTTGTATCATCTTAAGCTAATATAAACAATAATGTTGTTTGAATAGATATTAATTCAATTAATCAATTTAATGCATATGAATTTTAAATTATATTCCTTTACAAAATATTAGGCACCATTATTGTTTTCTTCTTACTAGCAACATTATAACTTTGACAGACATGATGGAGTCGTTGTTTTCTTCTAACTAGCAACTTTATAACAAAGAGAAGGGGTTGAGTTTGACAGACATTATAGTAGGAGTTATTGTTTCCTTCTGACTAGCAAAATCATACCTTTAAGGAGGGTTTAAATTTGACAGATATTCTAACAGGATTGCTATCCACAATACGAAGTAAACACGTTTATTAACAAGCGTTTTATTTTGTCAGCTTTAGACCATTGCATCCCCCGATGTTTCTCTTCCCCTTTTGTCTTCTTTGCCTCGCTTCGTGGTATTAAAACAATTAATTAGAAATAAATGAAAAGTGGCTGGTGCTTGTAATACGCCTCTTAACATTGTCACAATCTCGTCTCCTCTGATAGCTGGTTATATTTTGAAAGTAATAAGTGTTTGAGGGGCCACTTGGCAAAAGATCCTCCCACTCTCTACCTTTGATTCATATTGATATCCTGGTAAACTGCCAGGATTAAAATAGCCTCATTTCAACGCACATTGTTCTGTTCCTTGATTTAAAAAAAAAGTAATATTGTCTCTCTTTTTTAATAATGATCGGCCTTATACACATATAATACTTTTGGCATAACACATATTTTATAGTGAAAGGTAGATTTATACTACTTTATTAAAAGTCGGGATGTTCTTTTAGAAATCTAGAGTTCTACACGTTCTTTTTCACACTATGCTGGCTGAAAAACATGTTTTCCCCTCTCTTTGAATTATTTTGGTTTTCCATCACGTCCTACGACCCTTTCGTGCTATACACTTTTTAACTACGCTTATGAGGCACTGAGACAGGGTTGAGGAAAAGAGAATATAGAATAGATGTATACGCATTGACTTGGTGGGAGATTGGGGAAAAAAAAAGTATAACCGACTGGGATTTGAGCCCCAGCCTGCCATTCAATTCCAAACCAGACCTTATGAGCCCATAATTTATTCGGCCTACTCATTGATCCATTTTTTAAAATCTATTAATATGAAATTGAAATTTGCTGATACAAATGGGCTCTTTCGAATGAGAGAATTACCAAAACTGGTCAACTGGATTGTTCAATAAGTTTGGAATATCCTAATGCTGCCAAACCCTAAAATGTATTAAATTGAACGCTGACTATTTTATGCAAGACAAATATTTGACTAAGCTGCAAATAATGAGTGTGTAACAAACAATGATAAATAATTTAGCTACTCTGACCCCTATTATAACGCCATTGATAGTCTTTTAGGGAAGTATTTTATGTCAGTAATTTTGTCGTTGCGATACAATTTGTTTCATATATGAAGTGATTTAAGTGCAGTTGAACACCATGAATAGGTGTTTATATACTAGACTTTCACATGCTATTTTTAGCCTCTATTCGGTTTGACGTTTTGGAATAGCTTATCTGGACGTGTGCAATATTGCAAGGGGGTCTGGACATACAACCATTACGGGAATAAATGATAGGTTAAATTATTCGTACTGTATACATTTTCTAATATCTATTGACTTTGTAAATTTGTAAGGTGACTGCTGGAGAGTAGTGTTTGGGGCTGCTCACAAAAAAAGGAAGGTGGTTCAACTATTTGTGATGCTTGGTTTAAGTTAAACACTATTCTGGTTTATGTTGATAACGAAGACCAGCTTCCCCCCGCTCTCCCTCCCAAGCAAGGATCATCCCAAGTGTTAAGGTCATAACATCAGGGACCAAGGAATGGCTTTGATTGGTAGAGCTTGTAAGTGGGGGTTGATAGCTTCTTGAAAGTTATTTTTGAATTTCTCTATCATATTTGGTGCTAGGAAGCTCAGCCCAGTGGCGAGCTATTTTGTGAACATAGTGGACACAGCTGTCCCTGGGGAAGGGTGACCCAGTTCATTATAATTGTTTTCAGTTTTACTTGTAATAAATACTCTTAATCAAGTAATTTATCTATGTATTAATTCAGTATAGCTAATTAACCCTAAGGAGTATGGCAAGTTAATATGTTTTTTTATACTATTAATCAAAATCTACGACACTTACGGGTTTACCGGACAAAGCTTGAACGTAACAGGATGGTGCATGTTTCTAGGATCAGCTTAGATTCACACCAACGGGTATGAAATGGTCTCGCAAAGAACCTGGGAGGAATCGCGATGAATAAAAATTATGATAATCAACGCAACCACTTAACGGTCAGACAGTTTCTCATAAAATGACGTCCGCGCAAGTATGACAAGGCTGCGCGGGAAAATCACTGTTGCACGGGAGCATCACGGTTGCGCAGGAACACGATAAGTCCACAGGCCCAGTACTACTTCGCAGTGACATAGAGGGGCTACGAGGAATAGTAATTAAGTAGTCGAACTTGAATAATAACAAATAAGGCAAATATTATTTACAGGACAAAAGGTGGTATAAGGGTATGTGAGCTACGAATTTATTTCTACTCTAATGACTAAGCACGACTAGGAATGGAATTGCGAACTATTATGAATCCTTTGGAGGAAGCAATTATGTTGAGCACTAACCAAACTAGCAGAATCCCGAGCCAGAACAAGGCGAGGAAAGAAAAACATGATTACGAACCAGGACATAACACAAACTATTTGCTACCAGGGTATAGGAAATAACTTGGAGGGCGAAGCGACCATCCGTATATTTAATACAGTAGGTCAAGGTCATCCGTTTCTAGATTATCAAAGATTAAGAGAAAATAACAAACAAACAGACCAGTTTAAATAGACAATATCCTGGACATAAGAATAGTTTTGAATATGGAGGCCTGGAATTTGGAGGAATGATGGTATAGTGAAAATGAGATACTCTACCACCAACTATATTTGGTCTGTATGATTGAAGACATAGTTTGTAAGGAAGAAGAGATTATCATTCCAATTTTCAAGGTAATTCACATGTTTGACATATTTGCTGCAGTTACTGGAGGAATAGAACCTCTATAAGGTAAGGAGGTGATGGAGAAGTATACCGGAATTAGGGTACCAAAGGACATTAGCTCTACTTTAGAAGGACTGTTAAGGGCAATGAATGAAATGTTAACACTCTAACCACTGTGTACTAGGTAGCAACGAACCGGAAAAACGTTAAAACAACTGATTAGCAGAATTGAAGCATTAGAAAAAGGTCTTAAAGAGGTTCACCTGAATATAAGGGAGTGTGAAACTAAGCTGAAGCACCTTTGAGAGAATCGAAGATTAA
>CABFOV010002496.1:0-28089 GCA_902141375.1 Timema poppense
CATAGATAAGTATTTGAAAATGGGAAGAGTAAGAGCCCCCTAAAACAATTCCAAAGCGAATAAAATCAAACTCCTCCTCTAGAGTAGAAAATTGAAATATTTACATACATGTTGAAAGGAATTCAGATAGAGGGATCAACCCATAAGTCAGAAAAGTATAAATATGGGAATTTTCAAAAGAGGGAAATTGAGGGGTGGGGGTTATAACCATACAAATCACTTTAGGCACTTGCTAGGAATGCAGTGGAATAACTCCAAATACAAAAATAACTCTTGAATACATTATTTGAAATCACTAAGGAAGGGGTTGGGGAATTGAAATGAGGGGAGGAAGATTTCAAAATTTTCAAAACTTAAAAAGAAAACTATTTCTAATTGTGATAGAAAAAGGAAATTTATTAAGCTGGTATAGGAGCTAACCGTAAATATTTTTTTAAATTTCAAAACAAAGGAGTGGAAGATGGAAGAGGGGTTCCCCCAACACTTGAAAAGACTAATAGGATAGAACATTTCCCACATTTTAGAAATGTGAAATGTACAACGAGGATTTATAAGAAAAGAAGTTTTAAGCCGGATTTGAATGCCCTAATTTTATATAATTTTGATGTCTATTTGTCCGCATGAGTTGTTTGAACACATCTAAGCATCCCAATAGCAGATCGTATTAGGCCATAAACGTCGAGAATTAACACTCCATTTTCTCAAAAAAATGTTAACTGTTGCTGTGTTACTTTAATTTAGCGTACAGCCCGAACGGGTAGTAAGACGCGAACAAAAACAACAAACAAACTTTAATTGGATTGAATTCTTTAAAAACTAATTGTTTTTGCTGCGTCGCTCCACTTTTTTCTAGCGCCTTGCCATGACATAGTTTATACAATAAATAAAAGTTTTGATCTCATTTCCAATGCTTACCTTGAATTACAAGCTTAATTTTAAAAATAAACTTATATTTATTATTAGGAAATTAAAGAATTAAAAAAATAGAGTTAAGGTGGCTAAGGAGAATGAGACTACATAGGGGAGAGATAGAAAGTTAAAGAATGAGAGAAATAGAAAGACGAGGGCTAAAGAGAATGAGGCAGCAAAGGAGAGAGATAGAAAATTAATGAATGATAGAAAGAAAGAAGCAGACTAAGGGGAATGAAACTGCAATGGAGATGGTTATAAAATTAACAAACTATATGAAGCAAAAGAAGGGGGTTAAGGAGAATGAGATTGCAGAGGAGAGCTATAGAAAATTATTGAATGATAGAAAGAGAAAGCTAAGGGGAATGAGACTGCAGAGGAGAGAGATATAAAATTAACGAATGATAGGAAGAGAAAGGAGGTGGCTAAGGAGAATGAGACTGCAGAGGGGAGAAATAAAAAGTTAACTAATGATGAGGAAGAGAAAGAAGGGACCTAGCGAGAATGAGACATAGCAGGAAAGAGAAAGGAGATTACATGAGAGAAACCAAAGAGATGCTTCTATGAGAAATCATCCATGGAAAACAAGAAAGGACCGGCTTTCAAGTACGATCGTAACATTATACATGATGCAGATAAATTAAGAACTAAGCCTGAATTTAACTTTGAGTAGGAGCCTAAAATTGTGATGCGAGAGACTTGAATATACAAATAAGAGATAATTTTGGGAAATGATCACCAAAGGTTTGGTCTAAGGTGTGAACATTAATGACGTCAACAATTTCTTCTGTGAGTTTTGTCAGTATGGTAAACAGCATAAATTACCATTTTCATCTTCAAAACATGTCGAGGCTAAACCAGGCAGGTTAATTTACAGTGAGGCGTGTCCATTATCAACACTTATCAGCTCAAGATGCTAGATATTTTATGTCATTTAAAGACAAGTTGGGTTATTTCACTAATGTGGCTCTTTTTATGTTCTTGAAGATAATAATAGTAGTTAAACTTAAGACACTTAAAAGTTAATCATATTTATTACCTCATATATGAGTTGTATTGCATTTTAAGGTTGATTGTCAAACCATTTTTCAGGGTTCACCAAATTCTACTGGGAATGTGGGAGGGTTTATAACTCCTCCTCCCTTACCACGGCAAGGCCCCAGTGCACCTTTCACTCAAGGTCATGGAGTACCATTGTCTTACAACATTCCTCCAGGCGGTGAGAGCACAGCTGCATCTCCAGGCCAAGTAAAACATCTCAACACTAACATTCTACAGGTGAGTTTGGCAGCCCACAATCAGCTAGGAAAGATGGTCACACATGAGTTAACTTGATAGTGGGTGAACCTATATTTGGAATGACTGGAAATTGTAATTAATTTACTCCTAAATACTCTACAAAGTTCAGCTCATGGCCAATTTTACAATTTGTGAGTTAACAGTACTCTTAACTGCCTCGGTAGCGTAGTTAGCTAACGCACTTGTTTAGTGTTGAGCTAGACGGGGAGATCGGGTTTCGAATCTCAGTCAGGTGAACTGGGGGTGGTTTTTCCTAAATGGTTTTCCACTCTCCCTCCATGCAAATGTGGGTTCACTTCCTCTAAATTCATTATTATTATTATCATCATCACCGCATATTACTACTCTTTGGGTTATACACACCCTTCAACATTCCCAATTCCTAATCCATTAGAGTGATTAGTACTTAAGCGTATAACCCAAACGGGTAGTAAGACGTGGTGCTAAATAAACAATACTCATACATGTATGGTTAGTAAATGAAATTAAGGGGGTGTATGATGGAAGTAAAGCGTGTGTTAGGGCGGATGGAGCTTTGAGCGAATGGTTTGGAATTGAACAGGGTATTAGACAAGGTTGTGCTATGTCCCCATTGTTGTTTAATGTTTTAATGGATAAGTATATGAGGAATGCTTGTGAAGATGCGCTTGGTGCACAATTGGACAATGTGAATGTGAGAGTGCTGTTATATGCAGATGATGCCATATTTTGGCTGAGAAGGAAAGTGATATGCAGAATGCATTAAATTCTTTGAGTGTGGCGACAAACAGGCTGGATCTTCATATAAATGTCTACAAAGCTAAGGTATTGGTTTTTGATAAGGAGGGATCAGGAAAGGATTGTCAACTTAGTATAAATGGTAAAATCTTAGAACAAGTGAATTATTTTGTGTATCTGGGAAGAATGTTATGTAAAAATGGAAGGATAGATAGTGAAATCAATAGATAGGTGAAGGTGAATACATCTCGAAGAGTAGGTGGAGATATGTGGACTATTGCAAAAAATGAGGTAGTATCAAAAGAGGCAAGGATGGCAGTATATAAAAGTGTGCTAGTGCCGTCGTTTTACGGATGTGAAGCATGGGTTTGCCAGGAGAAACACAAGAGCATGGTGAATGAGGTTGGAATGTGATAAGAAATGTATGTGGAAAAACTCATATGGACAGAGTCCGTAATGAATGGGTGCTAAAGGAGTGGGGTTTGAAAATTAATTCAATAGGTCAATATTAAAGAAGTGACTTATGTTGGTTTGGGCATATTGAGAAGATGAGTTTGGATTGATTGACGAAACAAATATATGAAAGTAAACTATATAGATCAATAGGAAGGGGTAGGCCATGTAATACGTGGCTAAGTGTTGTAAGGGTTTTAAGAATAAAAGAGCATATATGACTCAGTGTATGGATGTTGTTGAAGCAAAGGAAATATGCAAGGATAGGGAAGTGTAGAGAAAGTTAGTGAGGATGCATTAAGTACGAAGTTTTTTTTAGCCATATTCACAGTTTCCTGCCTACCCCATAAGGGAATGGCGGGATTAGGTACTAGTTTATGTATGTATAGTACTCATAAATTAAATATCCAACCTATTGTATTTGTTAATTATCGTTATAGCTGCATATAAATATAGTCTCTGAATTGAAAAATGACACCTGGACATGGGAATCGAACCTGCTTAAGCCAGAGGTTCTGGGTATGTTGCCATTTCCAGGTGTCATTTTTTAATTCAAGGAATAGTATATACTTACACCACTTTATACATTTCAAGGGGATGAGTAAGAGAAAAAAAATGGAGCCTTAAGTTTAAAGCTAGATTCTAATAGCATGTTCTTCACGATATTAATATTCACTTTTGAACATTTTGGGAACAATAAATGAACGTTCCATTTTTTTTATTTTTTTTTTAACTATACACTGTTTTTGAAGCTTTTAATTTTGTTGTCAAGGCGATCCAAATCCTAGCTGCCTAGAATTTGATTGACTTTTGTTAAGTGTATGTTTGATGCTTGGTTTCTTGTATGGAGTTATTTTAATGTTTAAGTACTGGCTGGTTTAAACATTTTACTATAAGGCTTGGGAATTATTCATGGACCATAAAGTAGATTTATTGATTTATAATATTAGAGTAAGTTTGTTTAATCCAAACACACCAAAAATAAATTATTTATAGCACTTACATTATTTAAACCTTTGCTTTTAGTTTCCATAAAAATAAATTTACATTGCTTCTAGCAGCATTACATAGGTATTCATACTTTTTCATCTTAATCATTGGGGTGCTGTGTCCCCTCAAAACCACCCCAACCCTTCCCTAACATTTTAGCCTGGCTACAGCCTTGTATACACATTTATATTAATACTTGAAACTATGTTTAAAAAAACGGTAATTTTTACTGATTATATCGCCAAGTGATCCTTGTAGTTAAACGGTTTTTTTCTCTTCCATTTCAAATTGCTTATAAGTAGTAATTGTTTTCTGGCACATATGTTCAAACTTGAAACTGTACATAAATTTAGTCTTAACAGTTTTTTTTTGTTTTTTCCCCCCCAGGATGATTCACTTCCACCACCTTACAGCAGCTTCTCTCCTAATTTGAACATGCCAAATAAAAAGGTACGAACAATATTAATGTTGTGTTTTATATTTAGGGCCACCTCGAACATAATTTTGTACCTAGGCAAACTTTGATTTAGGCGCCCTCTCCTTTATAACATCATATGACTTTGAAAAGAGATCATTACAAAATGGATGACTACAGATGTCCC
Organism: Timema poppense; assembly: GCA_902141375.1. NCBI lineage: Eukaryota > Metazoa > Arthropoda > Insecta > Phasmatodea > Timematidae > Timema > Timema poppense. The sequence goes on from CABFOV010002496.1 coordinate 4,971, forward strand.
TCTACATTGCTTTTCTTGATTATTGGCTTCTGGATTTTAATTAAGCTATATAAAATTATTCTTGATGCTCTGCTGTGGTCCTAATTAACATTTTTTAAACATACTCCTTAGCCATTTTGTGACCAGTAGAACAAGTGAGTTTCTATTACAGTTGTCAGTATTATAATATTTCACACCATAACATTTGAAAACAATGTTGAGACGCAAAATATTTAAACACTATCTTAGTTGTCATTCACAAAGTTACTTAACTGAAGTTTAAAGGTTCATGACTCAATTGATATTCTCTTTTTTTTTATTATTGAATCATAATTTGATATACATCTAACACACAAAACCACACTATAAGTATAATAAGAAAATAACATTATTAATATAAACAAAAAATGAAAGTTACTTCTGCGCTAATAAAACAAACAACATAAGCCTCAGTTTTATGGATGCAATAAAGTGTATTAAGAAGATTATTAATATTTCATTAAATACCTCAATCTATAATTCATTGGTCACTAAATTTGCTTTTTTCTCGCATTCATTGACGCAAAATAAGTAACTGTCTCGGAGAAGTAAATTTCCTTTGCACTTTCACTTTCAATGACTAACATTGCCGCAGATGAAAGCCTATCCTGCCTCATTGAGGATCTTAAATAAGTTTTAACTTACAAAAACTTTGCTTGCCACAGGTTATAGTGATTTGTTGGTTCTTTATGATGAAAAGAGCTACCCATATATTTAGAAACAGCCCATTAGTTTTTGTTTTATTTATATGTAGTAGCACTTCTAGGGGTTAGTTTATTTTATATCCACAATTGTGGGTTGAATATGTATTAGCTCCTCTGACAACCGGAATCCATCAATGTCTGATTCAGACTTCAAGCGTGTATCTTTACACAGAATAACCGCTAACTCAGAGTATATATTGAGAAGTAGATCTTTTTTTTTTTNTGGCAGTTCTATAATATTGTAGAAAAATCCCCATATGTTGTTGTGAAAGGACAGCCGAGTTTAAACACCTTGGTAGGGAACCTATCATGTTATCATTCATTGGATAAAAAGTTGTTTTTTTTAATTATCTTCTACATTTTGAGGATCATCGATAACAGTTTCGAACATTCGTTATTTATTTTGTTATAATCATAGCTAAAACATAGTTTGAACTTTGCTATTCCCTCACAAAAGTTATGGTTTAAATTAGGAGGGATAACCAACACACTTACCTTGGTGATACAGGAGTAGAAATTTAGATAGAACACTAAATAAAACACAAACACATTTAAAAAAAGTGTGTTTGTGTGTTTTTTAGTGTTCTATCTAAACCATTTCTACTCCAGTATCACTAAGGTGAGTGTGCTGGCTATCCCTCCTAATTTAAACCATGATTTAGCCTAGTGCTCTATTCTAAATAACCCCACAAAATGTATGCAATTATTCAACATTTAAGTTACAATCAGGTTAATCAATAATTTTTGATTGCATCATCTTGCTCACTTGGAAAAGTAGATTTTACCATATTACAAGCGTCAAAACAAAAAAATAGATCTTCCAAGTAGATAGCAAGTGACTTGGCCTCTGATGAAAATATTGGACCACTGAAATTCTCTTCTACACTCAAAATAGCTTCACGAATCTTTACAAATTGATACCTTATAGCTTTAAGGTTGTCATCGCGTTAAGGCTGTCATGCTTCATAGACTTTGTTTAAAGATAAATTTAAACATTCCCAGTTACAATGAACCAACATTTTTGTAGATGCTTCAAAAAGATTGTGAACCCTTTGAATTGCTCCAAAGATTGAAACCCATTTCAAGGATGATTTTTATACCTAGCCAACAACTAAATTTAGTCTATGTCAACCACGTGGATTGTAAAGTGCTCAAGAATATTAATTCAAAACTCTCTTTTGGACTCCTCAATCCTGCCATGTTGGTCGCACTATCATAAACCTGTCCTCTGCAATCATCCCTCTTTTGATCACATACTGATATTTCAGAATAAAGAATGTCAGTTATACCTTGTCCAGAAGTGTCATTAATAGAGCTGTAGCCTAAAAAATGCTCATTAATAGAAATATTTTTGTCTTAAATATCAACTATCCTAATTGTGAATGACAACTGTTCATTGGGGCTAATATCTGGTGTACAATCAAAGATAACTGAAAAGTATTTTGCCATTTTAGCTCAACTCTAGTTTTCTTTACTTGGATCACCCATTAGATTGATTAATTCGTTTTAAATTTGATTTCCACGATAATGTACATGCATCTCCTGTGAGATTATGCAACTAAGTGTTCCATCACTACTAGATTAGAATTTTCTAACAATTCATATGTCCCAAGTACTTTACATTGTTTGTGAAACTCACCCTTTGAGCTCATTCTTTAATAGTGGATTGGTTGTTTATTAAAACCCAGCCTTGAGACCCCACTGATTGAAACACGGTAATTGCTACTTAAATTATGGTTTATTGTTTATACAGTATGTTTCCTTAATGTTGTCCCACCTTGCCCGAAAGCGAGCGGATTATTTAATGCCCCTGTGCTTCGCGAGTCCTCACCCTTCTTACGCTGGCCCCAGCCAGCCTACGAACTATCACCAAGCTGAGCCGGACAATTGCTCCGCGACTGTACAAACTGAAAGGGTTGGGGAGGGGTCGAGATGACACTGTAAAATTTGATTTGAGCAACTTAATTGAAGTGACATAAAAGCCAAGCTATCTTTTGCCAAAAATACAACTACTGCTGCTATTCTTTCAAGTACCATCACAATCTGTTCATTCCTGAATTAATTTGGGATGGTTTATCCTTATCACTCTCTCTTTTTTATCACTAAGGCCCTTTTGAGCATCAAGCCAATTTTGACCAGATTTGAAATGTTTTGGAGATGTTCCACGTTGTTTCAAATAGTATCCAATATGTTGCCATTTGTTGCTAGATTTGATGTTGATGTAGGACTAAACAATTTACAGAAAACACAGTGCACTTTATCACCAGAAATAGAATATTACATCCACCATCTTGGGACTTTTCCTTATTTTTCAGAATATGTATGCTGTAAGAAGAAATAAAGTATCATCTATATTAATGATCACTTGAGTAGAAATATCCTAGAAGCAGAAATTTGACTCTTTCTATCACAATTTGGTCACATATTTGTTGAGGACCATATATATATATCCATCCCCATCCATCCTCAGTCACAGGTGAACAAGTGTCAGTAACACTAACTTCTTTATTTTGACTTAAAGATTGGACCTCACTTGTTTATTATAATATCTGACACAGGCATAGCTGCCGTTATAAACATAATATGCTTCTTACGATCTTGGGAAAAGAAATTACCGGAAGAACAATGAGCTTGCTTATTTTTTGAAAGGATTGACACAGTCTCTTAATTCCCTAAGGATAGAAACATCGCTTAACACTCCTCGTATCGTTAGATTTTTTTTTATTTTGAGCTCCTAACAGTTTTGCTCACTTCATTGTTGTTGGTCGAGAGTGTAATGAGTCGAGAAACCCGTAACATAGAGCAAAAAGTATTAAAAGTAGGGTGTGATTTTGAAGAAATAAAATTGTCAAAAAATAACCAATGAAATGACTTGATAATTACCAAAAAATTACCAAACTAATCCATTCACTATAAATAGCATACATTCAGTTGACTGTTAAATTACTTATTTGTGGCTTGTTTAGTTCATCCTATAATTATAATTGGTTCTGAACCACCAATAAACAGTATTAGAGCTCTATAACAAATTTCACTTGAAAAATTTAAAAATTAATTTTTTTACAGATTTGGGTCTGGAATCTGAAATTTTCTCAAGTAACCTAAGTGATTTGAAGGATTCGAGGTTTTGAGACATTTTTTAATTATTTTGGTTCATCTGTAAAATTATTTAATTTCAATATAGTATAGTTATTATAATCATTAACCGTTTCCCAGCCAGTAGCCGGGTTCGTTTAGTAAAATGCCTCCTTCCACTATCCTTCCACCATTCTACCTCCTTTAATTTCTTCCTCTCACTGGTACACTTTCTGGTATCTGCTCCTCCCATCTCTTTCTTGGCCTCCCTTGCAGTCTTTTTCTTTTATATTTAATTTCCATCATTTTCTTTGGCAGCCTCGCCATCTCCAGCCTAATTACATGACCATACCATCTCAGACTTGCTTTCTCTACTATCTCACATACTCCCTCTACTCCCTTTCTTTCTTGGATAACTTGATTCCTTATCCTGTTTCTCCTCTTGTCACCTAACATGCTCCTCACCAATTTCATTCCCATAGCCTCCATTTCCCTAGTCTCACTTACATTCATTGTTCATTTTTCTGCTGCATTTTTGACAATAGGTACAACACTTCCATACACTTAGAGGGCACTTCTCTTCTCCAGGGCAGGTCTTTTAAACACCCATAGAGCACTTGATTCTAACATTTTATAAAGGTGTCTTGGTTAAAATTCTATGCATCATTATTTTTTCATATTAGATTATACATATCATTGTTATTATTATTTAAAATAATAATAAAATAATTTAGCTAATTATGCAGCTGAAATATTTGTATTGTATCTTAAAAAAAACTTTGTTAAAGTTGATGATCCCATTATCAATCAATGTTTAAGCTGAATTAACCACAACATATATTTTGTGCAAACCTACTCGAGTAGTAGGGTAAAAGATAAAGTATCTTCGTTTGATGTTGGGGTGAGTCTGGTTTTAGTTTGCTATCAATTTGCAAGCTCTTAGCGACAAAGCTGAAGTGAAGGGTTGTTGAATATCAGGTGCTAGCAAAAATACTCTTTGACTTCAAAAAATTGGCATTACCTTTCTTGTTTGCCAGCCCAAACCTTCTCCAAGGCCCAAAATAACCCCCGGGGAAAATGAAGCTCCTAGCTTCATGGATCTCCCCGAATTGCCAGCTGTTCCAGATGATAGCTTACATCCCCCAGGAGGTGTACATACTGATGATGCTGACGAAATTGATTTTGATGACCTCACAAGACGGTTTGAAGACTTAAAAAAGAAAAAATAAGTTAAATCATTATATTAGCATTTGTTTGCTTTAATTTCAAACATTTGCTTCATAAGTTCTTTTTGTACGTTGCAAATCAAAATATTAATTCTTATTTATAACCGGGACTACTGGTAATTTATTTTAAGTCCTGTGCTTAGCATTTAAAAAAAATCCTATAAATTTAAAATATATATATATATATATATATAGATACAATCATAAATTTAAAACTTTGCTGTTTTTTGGATTAAGCATTCTATATTTTGAGGCAAAATTCTTCACATTTTTACTGATTTGGTTTGGTCAAGTTGTTTATGATAACATGGAAAACTCTACATCCCCTTTAGTTTATCTTATAACAGACCAAATTTACAAGGAGAGGACGAATTGAAACAAAAAGTGTTCAAAACACTATCAACACAATAGCAAACTTATTTTCTATACCTCTTAGCTCCAAGTAATAAATTTACACAACTTGACCCAATTTTATTATAATTTTACTTTAGTTCAACATGGCCTCTTTATTGAGTAGATTAAGTGGTCTTGACCTAACCTGTGTTTTAGTTATCTTGTTTGGACCTAACATACCAGCTTATAGTAAGGTCCATACAAATATTAACCTTGTTTGGATGTAGCAGGCTCTTTATTAAAGACTGAAATTGAAAAAAAAATATCCATATTTAATAATAGTATCATAATAGTTTGACATCTAGAATTAACCTCCAAATAAACTAGAAAATTCTTGAAATTATTAAAATATCTTGTGAGTTATTTTATAAAGTTTAAATAATTTTGCAAAATTATTAACAGATTAAATATGCATAAATATGCTTTATAGTTATAATCTACTAAGCCAGATGTCTTGAACCATTTTTGTTAAGTTAATAAACAACATAAATTTATAAACATGAACCAATCGCACGGTTTCTGTTTTTTCATTAATGCTATTTGTGATGTATGCATGCACATAGAGATCCATGTTTAAAGCCAATTTATGCAAATATATTTTTTTAATCATGATTGTAAGCTTTAATACCTCTAACTAAACCTTTTATCTTTTGAGGTGAAAGTGTTGATTGTTGAAATAAAATATTTTGATAAATTTACACATTAAAATGGTTATCATCTTGGTATATATAGATAATATGATTACTAAATTATAGGACATTTTGTAGAAATTAATCCAGCAGTGCTTTTTAACTTGTATATCACTAAAATAAAACTGTATGAAGTGTCATAATTAAACTTGTTACATTTGTTTCCTGTATATGTATTTATTTACCCATCCATTTAATTGTTCATAATTTATAACTTATCAGTCTAAATAAGCAAACTTTTGAGCTTTTATACTATTCTAGTGAGGTGTTTCAAATATCAATAATAGTTCAATAGTATGTTCTTTTGTATGATGTACTTTCTTAGCGAACACTGTTAAAACAGGTTATTACATTAAATGAGTAAATTCCATTATTTTTCAATTTAATTTTCAACTAGTTTGCCCACAACTTTGCTCACATTTAAGTTGGGTAAATCAACTTATTTTAAGTGAATCATATAAACTACCAAAAACGCCATTTCAGACATGAATGAAGCAAGGTAAATGTTTTATATGTAGACAACGCCACACCTGTTAAGGAACCAAAATAAATAGTTTAAATTTGGACATACACTGCATCAAGAGTGGCTTGGTTAGCTTACACGAATGGAGCCATTGTTGCATTGAACACGAATAAATATTTAAATTTACTTTCAAATAAACAAAACTATATAAACCTAATTTACATGCAAAACCATAAAATAACAGAAAAATACCTAATTTAAGGTGCAAATGCAAGTACTCTAACAATAGTTCTCGTGTGTGGAAATAGTGTTGTAATGAATACAAAAATAAATATAGTTACTATTCAACATACAAAACCATAAGAAACTAATTGAAAAAGTATCTAAATTTAGTATTCAAGTACAACCATGCTAAAAGTGGGACTATGAAATGAATACATTGTTAATAGATAGTTTAAATTTGCTATCCAAGAAACAAAAATAAAGTAAATTGAAGAACCGATCTATATTAAGCCCCTTATCACGCCAAACAAAATTATGTTGTTGGCTTTGTACTAAAAAGTAAGCAAGAACATTATTTTCAGCGCTAACACATTTGACAACTTTAAATGTTGGAAAAGAATGAAATCTACTTGAGAGAAGTGCTTTATGCATACACGATGATTACCAAAGAAACATGAACTCCCCCCACCTTACAAAGCCTCGAATAAAGTACCTGCAACTCGTTTTTTATAGTGTATACCCCCTCCCACCATTTTGTTTTACACTGCTTCGCTTGCTTATGATATATGATGGAATATAGTTAACCCTTTTCCTGGCAAAATGAGTAAAATAGAAAAAGCTTTGTTTCAATCCGATGAATACTTTTTGAGTTTACTGTCAACAAACACCCATACATTGAATAAGCTTTTAATGATGACTTTTTCAAGTTACATGTGTTATTTATTTTAATATTCACCAACATTGCATGTAGGAAAACTAACACGTTTCGGCTCCAGGCTTTATCAGGTGATCGATTTAAAACATTACTTCTCCTTGATGCTACTAGTATCTTGTGGAATAGTGGTAGTAGCTTTAAAAACTGGTAAGAAGTGACGACTTAGCCACTATCCTTCCGGCCAAATTGATTAACTAACCTTTCTATACATTCTACTACAGATGGTATCTCCTTTTGATGTTTAATGAGCTATGAAGTTTGGAATTTTTAATAATAGGGATTAACATTTGGGAAATTAAAAATTTGTCTATACAAGTCTGCGGTAAAGAACTTGCATTTTCGAAAGTATTATGCAAGTACAAAACAATCCTATAATCCATCCTCAGTAACTTTCTCCACACTTCCCTATGCTTGCATACTCTCTTCATTTCTGAGTCATACATGTGCTTTTATTCTTATAACTCTTAATGCTACTCTTTTTCACATATTCGTCTTATATAACATACCTCCTTTTGATATATACACTCTTCCATCATATATTTACTTCGTCACTCTATCTACACTCATCCTCTCAACATGCCCAAAACAACGTAAGGCACTAATTGCACATAGACCTATTGAATTCCATTTCAAACACCTTCAACACCCATTCATTACTGACTTTGTCCATACGAGTTTTTCCTCATACATCTCTTAGCTGGTATCTCATTCCAACCACACTCGTATTTATCCTTACAGACCCACGCTTCCCATACATACAAAAACATTGGTATTAACACACTTGTATATACTGCCATGTTTATTCTTTTGATAGTACTACATTATTTGCAATAGTCCACAAACATCCGACTAATCTCGTAGATGCATTCACTTGTCTGTCAATTTCACTATCAATTCTTCCATTTTTACAAAACATTCTGCCCAAATACACCAAATCATTCACATGTTTCAACAATTTTACATTTATTTTAAGTTTAAAATCATTTCCTGATCCACCTGTAACAATTTCGCAGATTGTAACGACTGTATCGTTCTAGATAATTTATTATGCAATACAAATAATTAAGTTAACAATAAATAAATTGATTATAGAAAAACATAAATGAGAGATAAGATTACAATAGTTATACAAGATTAATGCTGGTTGACAATTGAACGTGTAATATGTATAGGTTCAGGAAAACAACATATCGTGGATCCTGGAAAATTTTACGTTAAATACAAGATGTGTTGACATATAGCAAGTCCAAACGATAGGGTTGTCTTGCAGCTGCTCAGGTAAATAAGTGCCCAAGGCAGCATGGTCAAAGGCAGTAGGCTGGAAGAGCCTATTCACTATCAAACCAGCTGTGCAAGTGTCAGGCTACTGTCAGTAGGGTCTAAAAGGAAAAACAGTGAAATAATTACCAATTTTCAATGAAAGTTAACTGTAAATCTTTTAAGTTTAGAGCTACTATTATATATATAACTTGAACTAGCTTGCTTGATTGGGACTTAACAAAGTCCTGAAGATGCATCGTATAATGAATGATATGAGAAAGGTTTGTTAACTACATTGGTAGATGGCTAGCAAATAGGTGCTAACACCAAATAGTACTATGGCCGGTCCTTTTCCCAATAAGTACTCTGAAGGACATGACAAACATTATAGTCGCCTCTACTATATAAACTAAGTCTGAAGGACATGAAAACAAATTCTAGTCTGTTAGACTAGACCCATAAGTCTGAAGGACTTATTAATAACGCCTTGATACTTAGGAGATTGAAGAGGATTTCCCTCGATGACGTGGTGAGCCCCACGATCCGAACTTCATGTGGAGCTGGTACTTCTGTAGGTGATAGAGCTGCGTTTCCTTCTTCGATGATACGATACAATACGATACAATAAGTGAATCTGAGCGGCACTCATTATATACGATTTCTCTGACCAAACAGAAATAAAAGGAATAAAGCGTAAACACAGGCAAATGGGAGAGATGGTAACAAGGGGAGAAAGGAAAATAAAGAGGGGGGGAGGAAAATACCGACGTCCCAAGGAACGCCGCAAGAGCAGCAGCGCTCTAAGCTAGAGACTTTGCTTCCAAGCCGGTCTCATCCATTTCAACTATTGGGTGATGCAGCGAGGACGTGTATGAGATTTACCATGCTGGTGTCTCAGCCAAACTAGCCGTAATTTCCTTGAAAGCATGGTGATTGTATTTGAGCCCATCTTGTTATGGTAAGTCTTGAAGGATATTACTAGATAAATAAGTTTTAATTATCTTCTTTGGATTCAGCTGTAGTATTTTTATAAGGATTCGTCTCGTGAGTGTTACTTTACACACTTGTAGTATTTTTTTCTCGGAAGCATGGTGGCTGTTTCCAAGCCCACACAGTCATGGAAAGTAGATATTGAAGCATATTATTCATAAATATGTTGATTTTAATTCTCTTCTTTGGATTCCGTTATAATAATGATCATAATTTAGTACTTTTATGTAGTCTCTTGGTGTATATGTCAATTTTACATAATTGACATGCTACACACCTTTATCTAAAACTATCACCTTAATTTTGGAGACATTTATTGAAATTCTATTCTGCCTGTCGCTATATTCAAACTATTTAATGCATTCTGTAAGTCACTTTCATTCTCAGCCATTAATATAGCATCATCTGCATATAACAGCACTCACATTCTCATTGTCCATTTGCATACAAACCGCGTCCTCACAAGTATCCTTCTTACACTTAGCCTTGAATATATTAAACAACCATAGGGACATAACACAACCTTGTCTAACACCCTGTTAAATATCAAAAAATTCGTTCAAAGCTCCATCCACCCTTACACACGCTTTAATTCCATCATATTCCACCATAATTTCATTTACTAACAACACATCCACACAATACTCCTCATCACCCGATCGTTTGTCTCTTCAGATCAATAAATGTACAATATCCTTGCTACAATGTGAATATCTGGTCCATGCAACATCTAGCTGGCATGAAACAACATTGCACAGTCCAAATCTTGACCACACTTTTTTCATGACCCCACTAAATTAAGACTTTCTCAAAAACTTTTTCTGGAAAACTCAACAAACTAATTTCCCCATTATTTGTACATTCACTCTTACTGTCTTTGTACAAAGGAACAATGACAGCATTCTTCCATTCATTTCAGAACATTAGAAATTTCAGCTCTTACAATTTTGCAAAAAAGTGCCATGCCTCCACACTTAAGCATTTCACTTGTGATCATATCTCCGCCCGCAGCTTTGCCATCCTTTAACACATTGATAGCTTCAATAATTATTTCATTCATCATAACATTTTCCCTATTTTCTGCTACATGGTCCCAGCTACGTCCAAGAGTGACGTGTTCTTCGATGGATGGTCTTTTATATGGCACACACTCGTCGAATATGAGAGGCACAGGGGAAGGGAGCGCGCGCGGCAGAAGAACATTCTCCATTATTCCGGCAAAGTCTGGCAGTTACTCTCTTCTTCTGGTCTTTTCTTTGAAGTTGGGCGGATTGAGCATGTTAGTGGTGGTGGTGGTCTCTAACGGCGAGATGCGGCACTAGGCTCATTTTTGACAGTTGCTCGCGTGTGTTTTATGTGGTCGGATGTTTGTTGTTCGAGGTGCTTAGCCAGGTCGGTGATATCGGGTAAGTGATGTTTATGCTTGACTGGCCCCATTCTGTTTACTTGGAGTAATAATTGCTACAATAACAAGGTCCGAGTAAAGTTACTCGAGTAATCTCGGAAGAATCGAGTACTCCCGATTACATAACACAGTCGAGTTACTCGATTATTTTTACTCGATTGTGCCCATCACTAACTTGATCAAAGCTGAACGTGTCATGGAGGTTATCTATCATCAGAGATATCGTGAGTCGATGTATGTTATATGGTAGTAGAGTGACTTTTATATTGCTGTATTTATAAGAATAGCTTGTGTTCTATTGTGAGAGCTAAAAGCGTTTAGCCCAGCACGGTATCTTTTTCATAAAGTTGTTTGAAATCACATATTAGCTTTATTTTTAAGATCATATAGCCTAAAACATAGCTTCCCCATTATTTTTTTGGTTTAAGGGTCCGGTCAACACTCGTTCACTCATAAAAACATGGTATTACAAAATAAAAGAATGTGATTAAACCGTTCTATGGATTTGAAATCAGTTTACAACAATGAAAAGGAATTTATATTATCTAGAAAAAGACTCTGTATAACTTTTACTAAGCATACTAATTAAATTATGTAATGAAAACTATCATATTTTCAACCTTGCACTATTTTACTAATAATGACTTCACTAAGTGAAATATTCAAAATTGAATTTAACTATATAAAGCAGAACTATTTTTACTTCAATTTTCTTATATTTGAATTTGTATTTAGTGAGCTATTTTTTTATATCTTCTTAAAATGAATTATTACTTGAACAAAATTAATATGGGTGTAATTATTAATGTTGGAAAAAGAAGAAATCACAAAGCTAGATAATCTTTTTCTTCTTGTTTTAGCTATCTATTTATAATTTGTTAGTTTAATACAAAGCTTTAAACGGTTATTTATAACATTTGAAATAGTTTGGTAACCGTAGTGTAACGTTACTTGTAGGAATACAGGGAACTACTTGTACTGTTACCGTTGTAAAGTTACTTGAGTAATCCCGGAAGAATCAAGCACTCCCGATTACACAACACAATCGAGTTACTTGATTATTTTTACTCGATTGTGCCCATCACTGGTAGTATTATAGTTTAGGCCGAGGCCTATGTTGATAGTAAGAGCAGGAAAATACTTATTGGTGGGCACATAATTGAATATTATTTTTTAACTCATTAATTGAAAATGTTTTTATATTTTCTAAGCACCTGTCTTACTAACTGTTCACATTGAATAAATAGCTCATATTATTGTATTCAAAATCAAATTATAGAGTATAATCCGAACCCGAACATATCAATGAACATTAGTTAGCAATAGTAAATATATATAATTGAATACAGACTTATTTTTGTTTTTAAACTATCTAATTTTACTGAACTAAACATTATTTAGAATAATATTAATTACAATTACTAGCCTTTTTACTTTCTCATTGGCTAAAGAAATTATGGTAATCATGGACTGTTTGGCCTCAATATTATGATGCCTCTAACGTTCTATGTGGTCCCAAACTTTTAAAAAATAAGTGGATCTTACATATATATCGTTTTCCATTTGACTTGTAAAACTTTTGACGGACAATAATAAAAAAATATACAAATGGTTTTACATAAAAAAAACTAATAAAACTTAATCAATTTATATGTGTGAATTTTACATTACCTAAACAAATACAAGCTTTAGTTGTGAAGACAGTTTAGAGATGATCATAAAGTTTACATAAACCCCGAATCTTTAGATAAAAATATTTTAAGTTACATAATATTATGAGCAGCACCCAGAAATTAAAAAAAAATACATTATACAATCAGCCCTAATAAAGTTTACTTAATAGCATGAAAAGCTATTTTGAATACATATTACATGGACAGAAGTATATTTTGAAAGAAAAAAAGATGTTTGTGACATAGGCCTAGTGTAAAGACAATAACACTATCTATATATTATGTACAAAAACATGAATGGCCAACATAAATAATTCAATGTGAAATTATTTATTTTAGCACTGTGTCCTACTACCCATTCGGGATTAACGCTCAAGTACTTATTATGCTAATGGTTTTAGGGTTTAGGAAGGTTATATTTATAGAACGTGTACCCACATTTGCGAGGAGAGAGAGTGGGAAACCATTTTGGAAAATCCCTTCATTACACTACACTCGACCAAAATACTAACCTCGATCTCCCTGTCATCATCAGTCTAGTCTTCGCGAGATTAGCGTGTTAGACCATGTGGCCTCCGAAGTGGGTGACATGAAATTAAATGTGTCACTCGAACATTTCACCAATAGAAACTTCCATTATCTTTTTAGCTATAGGTAAGCAATTAAAATAAACATAACAATGAAATTAAAATAAATACACGAAATAGTATAGTAAATAAATGGTAAGACACAATCGCACAAACCTTCTCATATTGTGTTAGTATAGCTTCAAAGATAATTTTCAAAATTATCAAACACATGTTTTGAATAAACTATCCTCATCAAAACAAACAAATCAACTTGTTACTCACAATAAACACTCTTTATTAATACATTTTAAACCAAATTGTTCAAATATGGCTATTTAACAAAATTTAAATTCTCAAAAATAAATTATTTGTAAACTACCCTAAATTATTTGTTTTCATTTTATCATGAAAAACTATTGATTTGAATTCAATCTTCAAGATTAATTTAAAAGAAATTAAAATTGTATATCATTCATCCTAGCTAAACAACCCTTAAACTAATTTGTTTGGATAAATAAAAATACATTAATATTGATAATGCAAAATAGTCCCCCGTTTTCAGTTTTTAACCTAATCAGTAGAGCCATTTTCAAAAAAATCTAACGTTACAAAACTCAGTAATTGGTTAACTTACTACTATTGCTAAATTATTTTTCTTTTAGAAAAACAAAATATATATACAACTATTTATATTGAAACAATCTTAACAAATACCCATTTTGAACCTAATTGCTAAATCCATATTTTAAAATATTAATATCTTGAAAAAAAAAGGTAGTCAGTAAATTACTAGAGGAATTTCTCCCCCAAAGCAAGTATACATCTTTATATGTCATCCTCATAAGTAATGAGGTGGACTCTATAAGACTCGCGCAAGGTAAGTATAGGTGGCGTACTTTAGTAAGTGCGGCAATGAACTCTCGAGTTCTTAATACCATAGACTAAGTAAAGAATTAGAAAGTAATAAACATTACTTAGTCATATTTAAAAACACAATTATATTATCAGGCAGTGGCGTCTAGTGTATGTGAACTGCGAAACTGCAGCACCCCCTATTTCCACTTGATATTATCGATAACATTTAATATAATGAGTTCTTTTTTCTTTAAATCCTTATTTATTTTTGTAGTACAATATATATTCCTTAAGATTAATGTCAGTACTTCATTAGCCATCCCCCAGTTTATGAAAAAGGTACAAAAATCTTTGTATGGAACTGTGTGCTTCACAGTGCCAGTGACGTGGTATTTGACTGTTGTGCGCATGCGCACATTGGAGTGGGGGTGGGAGGGAGGAAGGTGGGACTTCCAGGTAGAGAGAGCACTGTTGCTCTCGCACTGCCAGCTCTGGCGTGATGGCGGAAGGAAGTTTGTTTTTACTCAGCGTGTGTTGTGCTTAAAAACTGTGTACCATATTCTTGAATGTGATAAAGTGTAGAAGAGTGTAGAATTAGAAACCATATTCTTGAATGTGATAAAGTGTAGAAGAGTTTAGAATTAGATTATTCTTCTTCTTCTTCCAGCTATTCTATTTGATTCATTTTTTTTTATTCTTTCATTTAACAGAAAACTTTAACCATGGCCTTGCATCCCCAATAAATAAGTTCTGTGACTGTAAGTGAACTTCAACAGATTAAGTTTTCACAGCTAGCTCTCCATGAGAAAGTTACAGTTAAGAAAAGAGGTCGTTCAACACCTGATATTCTTGTATCTCAGCCAGGCAAAAGCAACAACAAGAAATATATATTCGTAGCTTTAATTCTTAATGGTACCAACGGAAAAGTTGGCTTTGCGGCTCTGAAGTAAAAAATGTAATGTTTTGCTTCCCGTGTTTGCTGTTTGGAGGTGATATACCGTGGACAAAAGATGGTTTTAGAAATATAAACAAAATGAAAAAAACAAAAACAAAAAAAACTGAAACGCATGATAAATCAAAGAAGCACGTTGATAATGTTGTTTCCCTGTCACTTTCAGGAACCGTAAGTATTAGGGGAAAACTTAGTGAGGCATACAGACTTTCAATCAAATAGCATAATATAAAAGTTTAAAAAATAACGTGAGATTTTGTTCAAAATAAAAGACTGCATTTACTTTTGTATAAACTTTGAAACTGCCTCACGTGGACATGATGAGAAAGACGATTCAGTGGATCTAGGGGTATTTAGAGGATTAGTAAATTTTTCATCTAAATTAGATTCATATTTGAATAATCACTTAGAAACCAGTGCAATCTTCAAAGGTGTTTCTAAGACCATTCAGAATGTCAGAATGAGATACTTGACTGCCTGCTACAAATATACCATGAGGCGATAAGGATGGAAAATAGAAAAGCTTCCTTTGTAGCTGCCATGGCTGATAACACAATATATGTTTCGGGAACACACTCAAATGGTCCTTGTTCTACGGTACGTATTGAATGGAGACATATTTGAGCGTTTTTAGGGATTCTTTATTCCAGAAAATCAAACTGCAGATGGTATATCAAAACGTATTTTAGAACAATTGGACATAATCCTTCAAGGAAATGGACAAAAACTGATAGCTCAGACATTTGATGGTGCAAATGTCATGAAAGGAAAAAAAGCAGGAGTTCAAGCAAAAATAAAAGCAGTTTATGGTAATGCACATTTCATTTACTGTGATGCACATCAACTTAATTAAATAATGAGAAATGCAGCAGGTATTACACGAAATGCAAGAATTTTTTTTCTCTGACATTCTGGCTATTCCAACATTCTTATCAAGATCACCACAACGTGTGTCCATTCTCAAGAAACATATGGAGGTCAGAATTCCACGTCCATCCTCTACAAGGTGGAATTTCAACATAACGGACCATAAACAGAGTTCATGAAAATTTGGAACCTTTAAAAAACTGCCTTACTGAAATTCAGTCAACCCCAAGTGCAGATCAAACCATTGCAGAAGCAACAGGAATTTTAAAACACTTGAATGATGATAATTTCAACTTTTGGTAAGAGCTTTTTCATCAGATTATGCCTCATGTTAAAATAATTTACAACCAAATGCAATCTCGAGAAATGAGTGTGTTTAAAGTTAGTGAAAATATAACAAATTTCCAAACTGCTATTTTAGAATTGAGAAACTAAAGGTCCTTCAAAGAATCCTTCAAAGACACTCATGGCAGAAGCTAAGGAAGTGTGTGACTATATATGTGTTGATATAATGGACAGATATTCTTCCACTAAACACTTAGTAGCTGCTAAATTGTTCAACAACAATTGCTTCACTAGATTTAATATTTAAGAGATAGTACTGACCACTGAAGATTATCCCATGATTGACAAAGAAAAGCTTGAAACTGAACTAAAAGTATTATATTGTAGGACTGATATTCATGAATATTGCAAATTAATTGAGCTGCTGAAATTTATCTTGAAAAATAATCTAGATGATGTTTTTAGTGAAATTACGAAACTGATTAAAATCCTCTTGACAATTCCCATGACTACATCAGAGGCAGAGCGCTGCTTTTCAACATTGAAAAGAATAAAACCTTTTTTAAGAAGCACTATGAATTCGGAAAGACTAAATGTACTTTCAATACTTTAAATGGAGAAAAATTTCCTAAATCTTCATCCAGAAAAATAAGGAGAAAATTATTTAACTTTTTGCGCAAATTAAAACAAGAAGAATGGATTTAATTTTTAAATTAATAGATCAATCTTGAACTGTAACAATTTATGTTAAAGTAAATGAAATACGTTTTTTGTTAAGATTTTATCAAGTTCCTGAATAAATTTTCTTTTTATACATGCTTTTTTCCTTTTACACAATTTTAAAACAAAGGCTAAACATTTTCTGGAGCAGCACCCCCACTAATTTTAGTTACGAGCCACCACTGTTATCAGGATTAAAAAAGTTTTGTTTATTTTGCTATTCAATAGCAAAAAAGGTTAGTAACCCAAACGGATAATAATACTGGGTAATAAAAAGAATATCAAAATGAAAAGTTTATTGATAAAGTGTTTTGTATGAAATTTGAGTATTATTCTGTTCTCATTCACAGATAACACTGTTTTAAATCATGATTGTGAAGTATTTTAAATTCTTTTAGCATTCTTTTGTACTTTTAGTGTTTAATCCTGTCTATGACAGACCTGTGTCAATATTACCCAACCTAACATAACATAACCTTCAAGTTTTAGATGCATGAAAGGTCAGGCGTCATTCTCGTAAGAGACTGGACTTCCGATAAAGGGGCCATTGGGGTTTGAATTCCAGTCATAACTTCTTTCGTACTTTTATAAATGCCTTGTGTACTTTTATTTATTCATTATTTATTGTAGAATAGTTGATAGCTTATATATTCGAGTGATCCAAGATGTTACAAAGACATATTCCCTGGCCTAAGCTCCCATTTTAGAATATATGCGTAGGTTTACATCTCCAGCCTCCCACCTGCTCCCCCTCCCCCCATGCCTGAAGACCTGTCTGGCCTATACACATACTTGTAATTAATACTCAAAGGGCGTGTAAAGATGGTGAAGGTAGAATTTAGAGAAAGTGTACTTTTATTTGTGTGGAGGAAGACTGATAATCCGTTTAGGAAAATACACTCATTAAATCCTCCCGGGATTCGAATGCGGACCTTGCCGTAAAAACAAATCAAATTAGAGGAACTTGACGTTCAGCCTGCGTATCCATTGATGCATATGATGAGTCCCATTATAATTTTTTCTAAACTATTTTGAATTAAACCATTATATATTTTCAGATGACATTCTGATAGAGCGATTGTGTAATGATAGAAAAATTACGAAAGAACAGAGATTTGAACCCTGGTCATTCAGCTCTACTTGCGAACTTCTGTACCTATTGAACTATCCGGGATCTCCTTGTCAGTTCCATAACCCAACTAAACCTCTAAGCGTACTGGTGTAAATAAATACATTAAATACCAACACTTCTTACAAGTAGACCGTAAATATATTCAGTAAATAATAATATAGGTATTTCATCAGTGTAATTTATTATTTTGATTGTATTTACATCATACTAATATTACTAATGTATAGTATATTCAGTGGCATATTCTGATAAATTTAACAGGTATGCTGTTCTATAGTATTCGCAAGAAAATGTTGGTGATCCCTCCTCACAAAAAATATGAGATATTGGCTATTTAGAGGAATTTATAAGCCATAAAAACTTTTTTTCTAACTATAATTAAATTGTCTGTAAGGATTCTTACCTTTTCTGCTAGATGGTGCACCTGTCTTAGAAGAGTGTATGTTAATATCACTACACTAGAAAATAGGCTACAAAGATCAACATAATAAAACTGTCACTGTCAAAGAAAATCATTTATATTCACACAAATTATAGTTTTTTTGTCCAAATTTAGTTGAAAATGAAGTCCATTCTATGTGATTACATTATAAAGTAGTCGGTTACTTTATTTTTGGAGGGAGTATCCTTTATTTAATGTTTGAAAAGCTCTTTTTCAATCGGTATCATCGATAGTCCCGTTAATCTTTACTCGCCTTGTTTTGATCTACAGAAAGTTTTTATTCTTTTCAAAGTAGAAAAGGTTCACTCTACAGTTGCTGTGGTGAATGGAATTGTCCATATTTGGGTAGCTAATTTATATACTTCTGGCATTACCAAGTCTAAATAATTTTTTCCCATGTATGTAACAGTTTTCATTGCAAGTATATCTTGAAATTCTTTCGAACTATAAAAGACAGTAAGCTCGTTTTTAAGTCGCGTGTAGGCGAAGATAGAATCATATATATCTTTCAAATTGTTAAAATGTTCCTCATGAAATGTATTTTTATTAGTAAAAGTATTATATTTAGTATGATCCAAAAGAGAAATGAAATACAGATCATGAAATGATGAAAACCTTTAGTAATTTGTATCAAAAGTTGATCACAAATTTAATTAAATAGCCGCGTGGAGCGTTGGTTAGGCTTATAATTTAAATGCTGTCTCTCTTCTATTTTTTTGCTAATCTGGTTGACATTCAGGGGATTATTTCTCCCACAAATTTTCAAATCCACTGTCCCTAAATTCTTGAATCAGGCTTTTAACTTCTGAAATTTTCTCAAAACAATATGAAATATCCTTACTTTTGGATTGCAAAATGTTATAATATAATATATCAGTGTGACAAAATATACTAGAGAAAATTTCAAGTAAGAAACCATTTAAAAACGACAAAAATCCTTGTGATTGAACAATTGTGTCACTGTCCCAGTCTCCTTATTTTTATAAATGTTTTCAAAAAAACTCAACGAACACATTTTGAACTCATGCACAGTGTTTATAATTTGAGATGAAACATTCCAACGTGAAGGTGCTACTTTTGGAAATTTTTTATCAACAATCTTTGTTAGGGCTTCACTTCATTTTGTTGACTTTAAAAAAAAAATCTGCTAAACCAGAACGATATTGGAAAAAGATGTGACACTGAGCAATACACTACATAGATTGCTGAAGCACTAGGTTAAGAACATGACTGTAACAATGAACAAATAACGCTCGTGGATAATGTTTGCGTACTTTCCTTTGCAATCCATCAATATTTCCTGACATCACAGCTGCACCATCATAAGTATGAGCAACTAACTTTTCTCCTAAATTAAAAGATTTAGCTACTTGAAGGACATCTTTACACAAAGCTACAGTTGATCTGTTTTTACTCACGTCAGCAAAGTGCAGAAAACGTTCTTGCACATTACCACCTTCATCTACATAGCGAACAAATGATGATAGTTGTTATTTGTTTCTGACATCCGTTGTTTAATCCAACAATATCACCACAAACTGTGTTTTAGACACTTCTTCAAGGATCGCGTCACTCAATACACTATTAATAGATTGAATCAAATCGTTTTGAATTTGAGGGGACGTACCTCTAAATACAGTTGAACTATTTAAATGGTCTGCAAGTAAAGAGTTATATTCACTAACATAATCTAAGAGTTCCCTATAATTTCCTTTGTTTAAAAAATCTTCTGATTCATGGTGACCACCAAATAGTAGCTCTTGTTTATCTAAAGAACACACGGCATCAATGATCCGCTCGAGTATCTGTCTGTTTTTCCGAACTTTTTCATTATGTTGAGACACGTTAATCTTTATTTGTTCGTTCAACTGTAAATCAATACGTGTCCTATCAAAAACTTTTTGCTGAAGGTGAGCAGTAATATGGTTCTTTGACCGTTCATGTTTTAGGACAGATTTTGTTAAAACATATAAGTTCCCAAAATCCTTCTTTGTCCACACAGTACACTCGTTAGAAAAAAAAGGCAAACAGAAGCAACAAAATAACTTATTGAATCTAGAACTGCCCGCCAATCACTTTGTTTTATCATAGTTTGAAATATTAAAATGTCTAACATGTTCACCCATTTTGCCTTCATGTTCTGTTACGAGTAGTGGCAGTGATAGACATGGCCTACCTTTATTAAAAATAAATGGTTTTTCACTATAAGATCTACTACTAAATGAGTGATTTAATAAATCCTCCACTGAACAGTTTAGCACTTCTTCATTGATATTGCAATAATATCAATATACAAGTTTCCTTAAAATATAAATAATTGTTTGTACACAGTACAACGATATTAAATCAAAATAGCCTAGACAACAATCTAGGATAAAATAAATTATTATAAAACTAAAAGGCGTGACCGAAATTCCAAAAAGACTTTCTACACACCAAAGAACCACGTGCACTAATTACTTCAGTCCAAAATAAAAGAATCCCTCTTATACTCTCAACTGCTGGGGGAGGGGGGGTGGAAATCATGTTGCCAAATACATATAGATAAATAATTATTCTATAATGCAAAGGTAAAGCACCGCAACTATTTAATAAAACTGTAGTTTAATTCTTGTTACAAGTACTAGCGTTTATTTTTTTACAAATACATGGATTAATTTAATATAATTGTACTTTAATTATGTTAGGCTATAATAATTAATAATAATAATAATAATTGATAACTAAATTTATTTTTCAACATTTGGCACAAGTGCCGCCTTGCATGCTGTTCGAGAATAGCAAGCCTTTGGTGGTAAAACCCTCGGTTCATTGGCCTATTTTTGGAGTTTTTGGAGAGGGGGGATGGTTGTCACTTATACATTGGACAAGCTTATTAGGATCTCTCTCTCTTGAAGTGAAAGTTAGCTTGCGTTTCTCAAACAGCAAGCCTTTGGAGTTTGCTGGTAGGTAAGAGCACTTGGAAGAAGAATGATTCAAAACACAATATATTGGAAAATTAACAAATATTGATTTTATAAGTATACATCTTTTGCAAATAATTATGGGTATGCGGCGCAGGATTAGCATACCCAGAGAATACGCCACTGTTGCTATTTTGCATTATGTGTAAGAAGTAATATTCTAGTAATGAAAAAATTGGAATATTTGTATAGTTATAATTGATTCAATAAAATGTTTTAGAATAAATCAGCATTAGCCTACTATATCATGATTGTTTTAATGTAAAAATGTATGTATACTAATAAAATTGTATTTAAAGTTGAATATCAAATACAATTGTATTAACTAATATTTATTGATTTAATTATTAATTTTGTAATTTAATGCACAGTTCTGGCACAGTACCTATACTTTCGATGAAACTTTAGGCTATCACTTCATTACATATTTATTCTTAGCACCACGTTTTAGTATTATAATTTTTCCTATTGTGTATAACCACTTGTCTGATCCATACCCATTTAAATGCACTAATAGGGTTTAGGAAATAGTAAGGTAGAATTTAAAGACATTGGAAACACATTTTTGTGAATGTAGAGTGGGAAACATAAAAAAAACCTTTTTGTTGCCACACAACCGGGCAGGATTTAATGCCTGACCTTCACATCACTGGCAAACCAGACCATACCCCAATTTGATTACGAAATAACATATCTGAGAGCTAGAAAACTTGTGTATGCTATGGCCAGAATGAATTTCAATGAAAGACCAAACTAGTTGACAAAAAATGGATTGCCTTCTATTTGGGACAATCTGAGGTACTCTCTTAGTAGCCCTCGTCAAGGCTATGCACAAGGTTGAACTCCACTCCCTTTTAATACAGTAATGCTTGCTACCTGCGATAAAGGTTTAAGAGGATTATTTATAGCTTTGTTTTGTTTGATTGCTATCTCAGTCAAGCTCTTTGGAATGGTGAAGGGAGGGGGGAGCTCTCAAGTTCTGATAGCTCTGGCAACACTGTGCCTGACTGAGCCACCGAAGACAAAGTATAACTCACTTGGTTTCTTCTGATACCGTAAATTAGGGGCTGGCGTTAATGCGACTCTTCACGTCCAACGATCATTGACCAGGCCCTAAATCTAATTCATATGCTCTAACTTTTACGAGATTGGACTTATTTAATATTTTATACAAAAAACAACTTTAAAGTTACTACATTCTACAGTACTTGGAGGACCTCATATTACATACTCTGGGGAAATAGAAACTATTTGAACTTCTATGAAATCTTTAAATCTATCTATAAAAATAATAAATAAAATATTTGTTGATATTAGCTATACTCAAAGTTTTGACTTAGTATTTTAAAAACACTTTGTAATTCAGAGGTAAGCTACCAGAAATTAATACTAACATATTAATATGTTTTCATAAAATATGAGGTCTATCATGTTTGTACTCTATCCCCCTCATATATACATAAACTATCAAATAATGGCACAGTAGTTATGGTGTTCTGTA